>JAYRBV010025905.1:0-10576 GCA_036023255.1 Mitrocomella polydiademata
TAGGGGGCGTTCAACTGGGCGTTTAGAGCTTTTACGATAGCGCTGTTATTACTCAATTAAAAAGTTTGCGCATGCGTTATGAAAAAAAAGATTATTTTTGCGTAGTTTTGATTATTTTTGCGTAGTTTTGATTATTTTTGCATAGTTTTGATTATTTTTGCGTACTTTTGATTATTTTTGCGTACTTTTGATTATTTTTGCGTACTTTTGATTATTTTTGCGTACATTTGATTATTTTTGCGTAGTTTTGATTATTTTTGCGCAGTTTTGATTTTCGACGCATTGTGTACTTGTCGGCCACCGTAATAGATGAGGGTCATAATAGTAAGAAGGAAGGGCATAATCTTTATTAAAGACAGGAAACAAAAAATAGAGATATTAGAAAATAATAAAGAATATACGGAAGCCCACTAGGGACATTCACCTGACAGTCACCTCCTCTATTTTTTGTGTATATTTGAGGAAAAGCAAAGAAAATCGCGTCGCTTCAACTTGTATTTTTTGAGGAGAAGCATAGACTCAGAAACTTGCGTCGCTTCAACTTCTCCTCCTAAGTATTAAATACTTCAGCCTCGGAATTTCAATTTTCGGCCCCGGGAAGTATAAACAAGAGTCCAAGCAAATGGTCAAAGTTCGGCCCCAAAAACTATAAATCCCAATCCGACTTTTCACTACGTATTCTACCTTTCGGCTCCTAAAATAGAAAAACAAAAGCCTCGTAATTTTCACATTCGGCCCCGGAAAGTGTAAATATGGGTCCAAAAAAAGTCAAAAATTTGACCCCAAAATCTAGAAATCCCAATCCTACTTTTCACTACGTTTTTCACCTTTCGGCCCCTAAAATAGAAAAAACGAGCCCATAATTTTCATATTCAGCCCCGTAAAGTGTAAATATGGGTCCATAAAAAAATGTCAAAATTTCGGCCCCAAAATCGAAAAATCACAATCCTACTTTTCAATACGTAACCTATCCCACCCCGAATTATAATTTTCACTATCTTCTTGACGCTCTTCTTTGATGATAATTGGGGTACTTGGGATTTTCAAAATTACACTCTGGAAATCTTAATTCCCAAACCCTTGTAAAATGAAATATCCCACTCCAGACTGTGTGGAACATCCCAAACCTGCTTCCAGATCCGGAATATACCATTTTCCCGAATGTGAATAGGACCTTTCCCTAGCTACGGATTTTCGAGTTTCCTGTGATACTTGAAAGAGTAGTGTTTAAATAGTTGATTTGGGCAACGAGACTAGGCAGTAAAATAAACTTCGTAAATGATGGCCTAACTGTCTAAGTTGATTCTTGTATAGTAATCGAGTCTTAATTGGCATTTTCTTCTGAGCAAGACTTCCACAATTTCACTTTAAAGTAAAAAAATTTCTGCTTATAAAATTTCTTGAGTTTCTTGCTTCTGAACAAGAACATTAGGGAATTGATTCCTGAATTACTGTTGTACATAGCATTGAGTATATAGTACCACTCGTAATACCAACACGGTAATACAACTATATAAAGCTTAACATTAATTGATATTCCTATTGGTAAACATGACATACAGTAAATGAGTGAGATGATCAGCAATGTTTTAACGGCAGCAGGTTTATTGTTATTTTGTGCTACTTGGTTCGGATCTTTCGTGAATTTAAGGTAGAAGTAAGAAATTATATTTACGAAGAATGATGAACCACCTAGAACTACTTGTATCACTATTGTTGCATTCAAAATCGTATTTTTCAAGGTCTCGTTAACATGGTTGGTATTAAAATATATCAGGTTAAACAGCATTGTCCCAATTGGAAATGCAACTGCTGGCAATGTTATTAAAAATATTGTTTTTGTCGTAACACAATGAAATGGTTTCCATATCGATGTATATCGAAGAACTGAAATACCAAGGAATAACTCGAGTCCAAAAGTTATCGAACTGTCGAAGATTGCGTGTACACTATTATATGGATTAAGACGTGTGGATCCATTGTAAAGTGCAATTATCAATAAGCCGGTAATCATGTCGTTACATGATAAGATGAGCATCAACCGTTTGCCAAGTGATAAAGGTCGACATGTTTTCCATATAGCGAGGATGAGCAGTAAGTTAGAAATGATTATAAATATTTCGACTGTTATCCAAATAGTTCCAAAAATCGATTCAGTGGAGGAAAAACATTTCAATGATCCAGTTGATACATTTGATACTGAGATGTTGCTAGACATATTTTTTTCAGGATTTTTCATATCGGTATAAGCTGTAAAGTTAGGAAATTCATATTTGGTTGAAGAAATGTTGTTGTTACTCATACATATTCCGATCAATATGGTTAGATCATAAAAAAGGCGAAATTTCATGTTTAAACATGAATGATAATAAATCCTTAATTATAATCGAAAATGGGTCTATTTTTAAGATAAAATCAGTAATGAATTATTCAGTTTCCGGAATACTGGAATATTTCCGGAGGGACTCTCTCAAAAAGTTTATTTGTTCATTCGTACTTATACAAATTAAACGGAAGGAAAAAAATTATGAAATTCGTAAACCAATAAAAGGAATTTCTTCACTTGCAGAAAATATAGTTAAATTCATGTTCAGTTATTCTCTTATAGGAAAGTCTCTTAAATGTGTAATAAAATCGAGGCAAATTTCATCAAATGCCTCGTTCTTCCAGTCTAGGTTTGGCAACACACCTGCCTCGAATGCTTCTTTTCATCATCATGAATTTTGCCATCAAGTGATTTTATCAAAAATGTAACGTTGGTTACGACAAGCTTTTAGCTTATTTTTAGATTTTGTTTTTAATTAAATAAAGGCTCTTTTAGATATTAAATTTGATAAAAAAAATATCTGCAAAAGTTTTGTATCTTGCATCGTCGTATCTTCATCAAAAGTTCTACAACTAAATTTTTCCAAAACAGTCTTTTGATTTAACCTTATTGTGATAGAGTGGTGGGCTTTTTCTTCGTAGCTTTTTTACAAAAGCTTTGCCACAATGACAACCGCCGATCCACCTAGCGAGGCGGTTGTCATCGTAGTCGGAGTTCTTTTCTCTCAATTCCCGTACTTTAAAGGTCTATCTACGATGATAATATTAAAATGCCTGCTTGCCTTACTAAGTCTATATAGGAAGTGTATTAAAAAAATGGTGTATTGTCACTTTCAGTCTAATTTTGTTTTACATGTTCCCTGAAAGTTTCTTCTGACTGTTAGGAAGTTATAGGCTATTGCTCGCAACCACTTTTTAAATCATTAAGAAACCCCTAAAAAGAATAACGAAAACCAATTTTTTATATAATAAAGTAGCAATTTATTTTCCAACTTTCAATCTATCATACATACATTGTTTTGGGGTAAATTTTGGCGCGCCGTTTCACGCCAAAATTTTAAGATTTTTAATGACGTCATTGCGTAATAGCAAAAAAGTATGTGTGTTAAATTTCAAGTAAAAAGATTGTGCATATGTTGTTGATATTCTAGGAGGTTTGGGGATCACAATCTTTGAATTAGAAATCAGTTGACTGTGCTTGAAGAGTTACTGCCGGATAATTTGGGTCACTAAAATAAAATAAATTATTAATTGGACATTTTCTTCCGCGTTTCAAAACCACGATTCTGTAATTTATGTTTACTCTACCAGGAAGAACTCCCCAGTGCAGTAGACCAGCCAATTAAAAGGCCTCTAATATGATGGTCAGACCAAATCTGTCACCACATATAAAATTATCTTTACAGACTCACATCCTTTAAAGTACAAGTCAATTTCTAACAATTAGATGTTACTTTGACTTGTTGCTACGCGTGTGAGATTGTTATATGAATATCTCGCACTTCCCATGCACTAACTGATAACCAACTTTCCTGATACTACTGGTGGGGGAAATGTCACTTTACTTAACAGTTGGGCTAGTTCAAAATCCAAGTCTACTTCTACAAAGGTCCAAATCTGATCAAAACAAAATTTTCGATAAATCCTCAAAAACAAAATGAGGATTTTAAACTCGTTGGGCCAGGGTCTGTTATTCGCGGTGACATCAAACTATCCGTAAAGCCACAAAAGGTCCTGGATACAATGTTAAGTCATACCATATATAAGAAATTCATCTTTTTGAAAATTGAGGATCTATTTTTGGTAGCTTACAGCAAACGTTTTCAAGATTTTTGCTATCAACGAAAACTTTTTTTATAAAAAAGAAATGGTAAAAATCCAACCCTAAATCGCTACTACAGCGTGGATCACAAAAAACTTTGAAATTCGTGAACACATAAATCTAATAAAAGAGAGGTTTAATCTGGTATAAATGACTTATCTTTTGTTCTACCATATTTTTAAAACAGTATTTTCTCTGAGCAATGTACAGTGAAAAATATATTATGCATAGTATGTAGGGACCACGTTGAATTAAGTGAACAGTTCTTAACTGGTTAATTTCTCTTTCATGTATCGGCACATCTAGCATAGTAATATTCTATCATTTCACTTGAGAAGGAAGTTTGATACCACTACCCCACTATCGTGGTCCCAACTATATCATGATAGGGTAGATACACGAGGGAGACACAAATGCCTGTCGATTCAATCAACAACATGGAAAAAAGGGACAGAAAATTGTTTTTAAGCTACTAGTGCGTCCGACGGGCAAGAATAGCCAATCTTAAGGAATTGATACCTTACATGACGTTAAACTACTCCAATATTATATTATTATATCATTAAATACATTAAATGCATTTTTTCTTCAAGTTTTTGAAAGACTGGACGACATGGTGGAGACATTCCAGTTGATTCGATCGACAATAAAACGAGAAAACGGGATTAATCAGGGCGATCTAATTAGAATAGTGCGTACATTCCCCTGACTATACGTACAATGTCTGCTATCTAGTGACCCTAAATTGGATAATAGCTTTTTTATAGTCTTGATTAATGCTTCACCTCCCATAATTGAGCTAATTGTCGCCCAGCTGAACTAAAGGTATAATTGATCCTTTTTAAAACGTTGAAGCGATGTTTCGTAGAGTCATCAACACTGGTAAGGAGTTATATCAGCCAATACATCAGGAAGCAATAGGATTATGTAAGCATGGAGGCGTTTGGAACATACGAGACTACTTAGTAAACACCATATTTTAACTTATTCAATTTTCACACACATACACATACACATACATTCACAACAAAGGTCGATCGAATTATACGGTCATCACTCAACGATTAGTGGTCTACCACAGTATAAGCTAAAACAGATTATAAAATATTACTACGGATCTGGTCACTGGAAACACCTTCAGCAAGCTGTCTCCTTTCTACTTATTAAAGTTGTTTTTATGTACCCCTATAAGATATTGAATGTAACGTTTATAAATTACAGTTCTTAAGTATTCAACTGTCCAAAATGAAACCTGAAACTATTTTTGATGATGCCTTTTAAAATTGTGAAACTTGAATTTTAGTATCTCGGCAGTCTTCTCTGAAGTGCGCTGAAAAACTAGTTGTTTTTTTCTCTTTAGACACATTTGGATATATATTCTAATTCAATTTGCTCATCAAATTAGGGTTGTAAAGTCCACCTACGTTGTCTCGACTTTGTTCTTATATTTTCGTTACTTGACATTGTTTGTATCCGCAATAATAGAGCGTCAATGCTCTTGATAGATAGTATACTTAAAATGTATCACGAAATTATGTCTAAACACAGAATGTTTGCTATAATACTCATGCATCTAAAAGTATATAATATATACATACGTTTTTGGTTATTAAATATTTGAACGATAAACCTTTATACTGTTCCTGGTTTTGAATAGTAGAACAATATGTCATGTGTCTCAATAAAATAACTAAATTGAATAAAATGAAATCAACCAAGTTTTCATTCTAAAGACTTTACTGAAAATTTCACTGTTCTTTGGACTATTTCTTGAATCCTTTTATGTCGAAATTTCCTCGAGGTACTTACTATGGATTTTAGTACATTATAGACTTATTTATCAGGCTCAACTTCTCTTTGAACACGATATCGATATGAATTTGCCCCTCAGACAAAGGCAAGATACTCGTAAGGGCATGAAATAAATAAATATGTTTTAAATACATTTAGGATGTAAATATATTATTTAAAATGCATTTATGTTTTGGTAGATATTCTTGAAGAAAGAATTCTAAACATATTTTAAATACATTTTAAATGCATTCTAAATACTAAATATAAAGCAATTTTAAAATTTTAAATAAGGGATAGGTCATCTGTTTTTTTCCAGCTTATAGACTAAATAGTCCTTCTATAACCGTAAAAATAAGAGAAGCAAACTTCATTCATATCTCAACTATGTCTTTACTATGTCATATGCTGATACGGGATAATTTGATTAAATCCATTTCCGCCTGTCTGATATATTTTTAATGAACAATAACTTTTACATAAAAGAGCATCAAAACAGGACAGAACAAAGAGTATTTGAACGTTGAAGGAGTTTGTCGCTTTATATTTGTCACTCTATACTCATGTCAAATCAGGCTCCTCCCGGTAACTACTAAATTTATCGTTCTAAAAATATTATTATTTTTAACCAGCTTTCAATGAAGTGACGTAATAGAGCTCTTGTTTTTATTTCCTACTTAGCCCTACAACGCGACTTTTCTCTGAAACGTTATGTAAACAAGTAAGACAAAGGGTACCATAATTTATCGGCAATCTGAAACTTTTAACTTGTACGTGTGATGTTTAGACGGCGCGTAAGGTAAATATCCTGTTTTTATTAGCCTTTCATGATGCTATAAAATAAGAAAAAAAAGTAGCATATCTGCAAATTGAATCTGGTTTAGTGTAGATACATGAACAAATGGTGCTAAAATCAATTTCACATTAGAATTTAACATTCCAAAAGCGTGACACAATTTTTGCACTTGAAAATCCTCGCTACTTTAATTGTTTTTTGTCAATCATATGACAAACTAACGGAATTTTTTTGGGTCCAACAAGCAAAGATGTACTAGCAACGCCCATGATTTTGTGTTTGTTGTCATAAATGAGGAAGTTGCAAATCGCGGCATATACTTTCCTCGTCTGAAATGCTTAGGAGTTTGCTGGTTGTTGCATTGGAAAATGTTAGCTGACACTTATTTAGATAATTCTCACAAGTCGCCTTGTGATACCTAGACAGGAATTTAGGAAAATCAGGAAATCGCGATAAAAGTATTTCTTTTAAGAAATTTACAACCTTTTAAGAAACTTACAACCTTTTAAGAATTAAAAAAAGTGAAATTTATTAACTGGCACATCTCTACGTACACCATCAAATTAATAGCTGAAAACCCTTTTTTTATCAGAGAGCTCTCTTTGAAGTGGTAACACTTACACTAAAAATTATGAATTTTCCCATCACTGTTTTGTTGGCATTATCTGATCTCTTTTTGGTTTATTTGCATTTGCTCTTAAATGCATGGGAAAGAAATGATTAAGTGTTTACGTTGAGAGTTGAAATTCAATACACACGCAAGAGAATTGGCAACATTTTCAGTAAAAATCATCTCGTGAAGGATGATGATGCGCAGGTTGTTTAATCCAATTTGCAATTATTACTACATTCCTATACAAACAAGTCGTATCAAATTCATTGGGTAAAAGTTATTCAGCGCTTGTCTTATACTGTATATTAAACAGGCGAGAATCATACACATAATATCACAACGGCTGGGGATGGTTTATTAATCTAACCCAGATGGCTTTACTAAGTTATAAAAGAATCAGTCAGGAAAAATATTCAATCATTGTTGATCAGATGATGATGACGATATGACACAGTTGACACTTTATAAGAAATAAACCATTACAGTGATGGTAATCTATAATGTGTAATTGACCACACGAAACGTTAACACCACGAGGAGCGACACGCGCGTGTACTTTTAATTCCCGGGTTTAGTGAAACAGTTTGTCTATTCTTAGAAACCCCAAGCAGATTATTTCATAACATAAATAGAATGTTCCTAATACTATGTTCATAATACTCTGCACAGATATCATATCTTCCAAATTTGTAAATTTTACTAGCTTTAGGGTGACGTATTTTATTTCTTGACAAACATTTTGGGTATCCCAAAACAGCATCAAAACTTTCATTATAGTATGGAATCATCTTTTATCCTTTTCTTCTTCACCACAGCCTATCCTTTCATTATCATGTGAGTTAACTAACTAGTAGTGGGATTTATGTACCAACGCAAAAGTCATACTATATACGGTACCTGGTGTCTTGTAATACTCGCCTTTTTTTGTGCGACGTTGCAAAAAGATTAAGTTCAAGACCCGAATCAACGAAACATAAGAATGATATTGGCCATACTAGTTTAGATAAATATTCCTTTTATTGGTGTGTTTTCTCGCCAATGATTTAAACCAATGTAACCCATTTTATTATAGACCATTGAGTACTCTAATAATACACTCTCGGCGAGTTAGTAACTATCATAATGGCCAAAAGTACGTGAACTTGCTTCAATCTAATAATTTGGTAATATTGGCGGCTAAAATGGACCGGTGCTTTTTCAAGGGTTAGAGATACTCGCAGTTCAATTTTGAATCCAGATAACAACACTGCCAGCACATTATAGCATGCTGTTTTTTGTTGGGTCCTAGGGAATCCTAGACTATGGGTCATCATCTTTGACTAGCGCTGATTCTCTTTTGTGTTGTTTACAACAGAGATGAAGCTCTTCCTTAGTTTCGAAGGATGGTAGTGCAGCAAAAGAAATAGGATGTTTTTTCTTAACGAATGCCTTAAAGAAACGATGTGTGAATCGGTCATTAATATAGTCTGTTAGGTAGTCTAATATATGAATTGTGAACTATAGACATCAATTTGAGTAAGTAACAGAGAAGACAATGCCTTCTTTTGTCGCTGATCTTGGCAATACTAACGGGATTCTTACAACTCGCGGATGTTTGTCTCGATATTTTGTAATTTTTGGTGCCTTTCTCATTCAGACTTTATCAATGTTTAGGAAATCCTTCTGCAGCACAATATTATTAAGCTGGCATTGAATTGAAAAGGATGTTACCATGTGAGATTTACTTTGATAATAAGAAAATGATGGCAAACATAACAAAACATAACGTATAAATTAGGATGTTTTTCTGCGAGGTTAAAACTCACAATTTCAAAGATTCAAAGTATGCATTTTCTTAGTCATACGATCAACAACAAGATTATAACTAAACAAAAGTTTTTCATGGAAACCACTACATCTTAGTAGATGTAGCGGTATATCGGGTAGACTAACTACATCTTTGATTTAATGTTTAAAAAACCGTGTTTTTTAGTACACGTTTTTAATAAAAAAACATATATATATTAGGGCAGAAACTTTCGCGTTTTTCGCGTTTTTCGAAATTTAATTCCTTTAAAATTTCAAATCAGCAAAACGCGAAAGTTTTTCTGCGAAAAGCAAGATTTCTTAGAACGCGAAAGTTTTTTTTTAATCCAAAAAAATATTTTTTGGCTGAGCATAGTTAGGGGATATTGAACTTTTTTTTCAATACGCGAAAGTTAATGGCAAAGATTTCGCGTTTTTTTCGGCACGCGAAAGTTTCTGCCCTTAAAGTAGAACTTATGGGCTTGAAAAGGTCTAAAAAGCTAAACATGCTATAACTTAAAACTGTCAAAACTATCTGAATGAAACTGAAACTCTGGTAATTTCTGATTGAGAAATGAAGATTTGCAAATAATTTTAATGGTTATCCTATTGGTCAATTAATTCATCATCAAAAAGTTAATATTTTGGCTCAAAAGTCAAAAGACATAAGTTTTGAAACCAACTATCACCCTCAGATTATCAGTTTAAGGATATCCTAATTTTGTTTTATTGAAGCTGGCAATAAACTACTGCCGATATGCTCTCCGTTTTGCTCGCCATAACTGTAACCTCGTTGAAAGCAATCTCTTCAGAGGAAGGAAGGAAGCTGAAAAGAATTGTCTTATGATATTTGATGCAGCAAATTAGCTATCAAAAAAGGAAGAGCGCAACTACATCCTACTGTTTGATAAATGTTTGGAAATTGATCAATCTTTTTAATCATCTCTTCGGGGATTAGAGGAGACTTTTGTGCAAAACACACTCTGGAAATGATCCAGTACATATTAATTGACATTAGTACATTATTGTGTAATTTTCGATTACATTCATTCTCGTAAACTGCGATAAAAATCTTATGATAAAACATTTTTTAACTTTTTTTCTTTGATTGAAATGACCTGTAATCACGCACTTTTCATCAATCATCGATTTAATAGCTATTTATCCAGACACAGAACTTTTGTCCATACAAGGGCACATCAATCAGGTGAGAGCTAAAGATATAAAAATTGATCATACGGTTTATTATATCATTACCATTTTCACAATATTTTTTGGTTTCGATTACGAATTACACAAACTGCAAAAGATATACCAGTCAATATTAAGTATTTGACGGCATATTTGACGAATTGACCGCAAACACCAGTTTTGAAGAGAGAGAGAGAGAGAGAGAGAGAGAGAGAGAGAGAGAGAGAGAGAGAGAGAGAGAGAGAGAGAGAGA
>JAYRBV010025927.1:0-10573 GCA_036023255.1 Mitrocomella polydiademata
AACTATTCATTCTATTATTTGGAAATATATATGAAAAAATCCCGATTTTTCAAACATTAACTCACAGATCACCGTGCTTTAACCTTTCATAATATTGAAACAGATTTGAAAAATGTTATGCCATTCTTGAGATATCGCTCAACAAAGTTGCACATAGAAAACACATGTTTTCAATTTTGTGGTGACGTCATCATGTTTCCATTGTAACCATTGTCAAATTATTGATATTTTCTCACTTCTTCCATGAAGGACTATCTAGATACAAAGTTTAAACCTTCTAGTATTTCTGGTTCTGCAGATAAATAGGGGGGACCAAGAGGTCCCCCCCAGCATTTCAGAGCCCCTAAAAGCCCAGTTCAAATAGGGTTAATGGAAGTTTGAGGGTATGCAAGACGTTTTTTGTTTACCAAACTCAACAGAACTTGGCAAAAAATGAGGTCATGAAAAACTCTTTTCTTTTAAATGTATCAAGGGAGGTAACAAATGACAGCATTAATTATTCTTTTACTGTTTCTGCGTAACAACACACAAAAAACGATCATGGTACCTTAAAAGAATTGAATTTGGCGGGAACTTAATTTGGCGTTTGCTGAAATTGACATATTTAGCAGGAATTTAATTTGACGCTTGGCAAAATTTGTTAAAGTTTGTGGGAATCCACCGCCTACCGTCAAACTTGAGGTTCTCTAGGGACAATTATTGTACAAGAAAATCTATAGCTTTTTAAGGTAAAATAAATCGCAAACATATAAGGATAATATCTTTCATATAAACAATAGGTCGATAATGTAAAAAATTCTGCAAATAATAAAGTTAACGTATTTTAGGAAAAATGTATTGAATGTTAAGCATTTGTTTATAGTTCTACACATTTTGAAGTAACATTTTTACCGGATGCAATTAATAATACAAAGCAAAAATATAGTATATATGCTCTTATTTCGTTTGAAGGCTTATACATCGCGCCAACAATGCCAATTACCAAGGCACCGAATTGGAATTCTTTAGTAAAGACCAATCAAATCCGACCAAATTCATACCAAATCTGTCCGGGTACAAAGGTGGAAATTGGTTTGATCTGGACACTAATCTGTTGTATGTTGTTGTCAAAGAAGATGGTGCTATAGATCTGATCGTGGCACCTGTGATACAGGTAAAATTGTGTAGTATTATGTTTAGAGCGATGCAATTATAAAGTAGTACCCAGTACTTCAAGATTCATGGAGTACATTCTCAAATGATGATGTCATAGATACTTTTTAAATTTTAGTTGAGATTCGGCTTCAAACAAAGAACTGTTTCCCTCGAACACTTTTTCAATCCTGACCAAATCGTGGAAAGCATTGCAGCATTATTGGGCATTCCCAGATCTAGAATTCGTTTCATGGAAGTCGTATCGGCATTAGGCAGTAGAAAACGAAGAGCTATAGACGAGCAATCTTTCATTTCGGTAAAAAATATTTTTTTTTATTATGAGGTGTAAAGAACTACAGAGTGTCTGTAAAAAACTCATCCACCAAATGTGGTACTACAATAAGAAGTTAATTAATGTGAATTCGCGTTATACCAATATCGCATAGATTATAAAAAAGAACGTTATTCATTGGATAAAATATATAAAAGCGCAATGTCATTGGTTAACAAATAGCAATCAAATTTAAATATGCTTATGTAGCTGAGATTTAATTTGTTGTATATAATAACTTATACGATAATAACATTGCAATGTTTAACATGAATTAATTCCCATTAGATTTGCGAATGTTGTGTTGCTTAGAAAAATAAAATAAGAAGTTTTTATTATCTCTTCTAACTTTGTTTTTTTAGCTGGAAATTACTGAGCAGACAAAGTTGAATTCGACATCAAGTATTAATGATACAAACACATGTACTCCAATTTTAACTCTTAAACCACCTCGATGGTATTGTCGCATAACATTCTGAAATCTGAAAAAAGTCCTATGATTCTCTGCTTAAACGACCTTAGTATATTTTGTAAATATATCAAAACTGCATATTACCTAAACCTAGAGAATAATGTCGACGTAGTGAACTGTAGTCAAAAAGGGATAAACAAAGGAAGTAGTTGATTCTCTGCATAGATGATCAAATATTCCGTGTCTGTTGAGGTTGCTCTGACACTCACAACTGAAAATGTGTAGGCTAACTTGAATTAATTGAATCTGCTACCTGACTAGTTCGATGTGAAAAGAGCTTTTGGAAAGAGCCGAAGGACTATTTTAGTAAAGCTATCTATATGAATGTTACTACATATTCCCATAAGATTTTTGGAACTAAGAATTTGACAGGGTTTTCACTAATATATATAAAATTCCTATGCCACAACAATTATTTCTTCCATAGAAAGTACGGTATCTGAATTAAACGAAATTGCGTCGAAATTTGTTCAGATTGCACAATCTCGTCAACTAGCAAACGCAACGAATCTGACAGTCAACGTTGTTCAATTAACACCTCCACAACCGATCACAGTGGATCCAACGCAAGGTGTCCGTGCAACAAACGAAACAGGTATTTAACAGAACTCGGTTTGATTAAAAAAATACGTTGACAAGTATTTAAATAGGCTACAATAAAAAATATTTTAAGTCGAAGCAAGAGCATAAAGAAGTTTATCAGAGAGGTCAAAAGTCAGTGGGTCATAAATCAATGATTCTATTTTTCTAGTTCAAGTTGTAAATGGTACCAATGCAACACTGCGATACGATTAACAACAACAAACCCCAACCTCCACAGAACCGGCAACTGTTGAATTCTATATGCCTTCTATTCTCAGCATGACAACAATGCCAAGTGAGGAAAGCAATGAAACAGTCTCATTCATTGATCAGGCTGAATTTAAAGTGTTTTCTGAGGATGGAGTACTCGTGTTCGAATTTAGGCTTTGATTCTTCCTGGTTAATCGAAGCAACCCTGAATGTTAGTACTGGAGATCCCAACGCCAGACTTCAGGGAACAACACAGGTGCCGTTCAAAAATGGAACAGCTAACTTCACAGATCTTGCAATTTCACATAGTGGCAGTGGATATGTGATCAGCTATAGGATCGTGCAACCAGCTGTTAACCAGATCACCTCACCAGTTCCTATACTTCAACGCACAACATTAAGGAACGTGATATTGGCTTTACCTTTAAATACAACATAAGCGAAGTCTACGAATCAGCACCAATTTATCCTCAACCTTCTGTTGAGGTGTTTGATCGAACTGATGGCTCCATTGTACAAACTGGATGGAAGAACAGAACGTGGACGTTGAAGGCAAAGCTGTACCAAAATAATGCAACAGCTTTGTTTACATATGGTGCTGATACTGCTTTGATAACAAATGGTATGGGAATGTTCCACAATCTGAGTGTCATGGAAATAGGATCAGAATACCAGTTACGCTTTTCCGTAAATACGACACCATCATCGATATATAGCGATGAGTTTACAACACCATACTTCAATGTGACACATCGAATGTTTAACTTTGTTGTAGAGCGAAATATCAGTGACTGCAATGATACAGTGGTTTGTGGAATTCAACCTGTTATACAAATGAGAAATCACTATCCACATTCAGATGCAACAAACCTTGATGGATCGTGGACAGTTACTGCGTACTTGTGTTCAGAAAGCCAGCCTGTTCTCGGAACAAACCCAGTACGAGTGGAAAATGCAACCGGGAGAGCGGAATTCCAAGACTTAAGATTTGCTTTTATCGCATCTAATGAGACACTCTATTTCAATGTTACTGTATCACCACATGAATCTCAATATGCAAATATAAAAGCGGAATCTGATACGTTTAATATCATACCTCGGAAATTATGTCTTGAAGAGTTACTAGGGCCAGATGACGCCAACGTAACCAAACTTTTTGGACAGCAACCGAGCTTAAGAGTCTTATTGAATATTGAATATTGAAATTGGTGTATCTCTGAATTTCCCAACAGCAACAAACCAGGTGCTTCAGGGATCGCTATCAGTTTTATCAAATGGATACGAAGTTAAGTTTGTGGATCTATCCGTGGATAGACATGATTCTAATCTGACACTGTCCTACCACAGTCATGAATTGTTTAAAAATTAAGCTTTTCTGATTGCCTTAGAAAACTAGCTTTTTGACATAAATCTGTCTTACTACTCCATAATTCAAGCCCATTCCAGTGGAAACAAAAGTGATACTTTCTTCATTTCCTTTCCCAAAATCGTTTATTCTACATAGATTTCTACTATTAATCTCGGTTTCATGAAATAATTGCACGTGCTCCAATCATCTCAAGGGTGTTTGAACCTTTATTAAACATTGATGAAATTTGTTACTCTCTTGATTTTCAATTAAACAACTACGAGGCTATTCATAGAAATCTATACGTATAAACAGTATCTCGGGAAAGGTCTATTAAGCCAAACTTTCTATGCAGTAATATTTCACCGCCAACAGTGGTCTTGATGGTCATAATGGTCATATGGGACACTGAGACAGCTACTTCTATTAAAAAGATTGTATAAAAAAATGAAAAATAAAATAAAATGACTTTTTTAAAGGCATCCTAGCTTAACCTATATATCCCCACTACCCTTATTATGTTCATTATAGCATCTTCATCTATTAGACGTCGAAACAAAGCTAGTTAAGCTTATCCGGGACTTCAGGGTCTGTATACAGTCTATGACAGTATGTCTAGACTATAGACATAGTATTTATGTAATAAAGAACTGTTTTTAACTGTTTTTACTTTAATTGTTAGACCTGATTAATGAAAAATTTTCCGCATCAAAAATAATAAAAAGTAAATGGTCGTTGTTGATAAAGTTTTGTTTTTCTTACATCAGGACATAGAATTAAACCTCGCATTTCAGAAATACAACAATGAGGATACTATTGGTTTTCATGCTCCTGTTTTATCAATCTTTAAAAGGTAAAATTTAGATCAATTTTATAAATTTTACCATCGCATATATGGTGATTCTCAGCATAGATGTAGATCACACTTTTAGGACTATCAATAAAATGATAATCACAATACAGAGTGAACCACAAAAAAGCTGAATTTTGTCGCATGAAACTAATTCTTACAAACGAAAATTAATGGTGCATTTTAATGACATTTGACGAGTTCTAATGCAAACATCTTTAATGTGCTATTTTTAGCAGATATAAAAAAAACTAGCTTTTTCAGACTAACGTTCTTCTTCAGTACATAAACTCCACAATAATCCACAGAAATATCTTACTCTGCAATATAGGCAAATATTCTAACAGGAACTATTTACGCGGGTTTTGTAGAGAGATTATTTCCATTGCAGTGTGATCAATTTGCTAACGATCCCTTTAATGTATAATAGCTATTAAATAACTTGACGTTTGTATCGCAATTAATTTGCAGATGAATGAAAAATCTGTCGATTCAAAGAATTGAATTGTGATTGAGAGCTTATCAACATATTTCATCATTGACATCACTCGTGACACAAAACATGTTTTTGAATAAAGAATGTTGGCAAATATTACAGCCAGCCAACCTCTAGCTTCCTCTCCTATCTTGACCTTTTTCTTGCTCACTGCTTTCTATTTTTTTATTGATTGTTTTTTGATTTTCAAAAAAAGAAGAGCTTGACGAAAGCAAGACGCGATACCAGGGATGGGCGGGAGGTCGTATTATCCATCTTCCCCAGTCCCTGTAAGTGAAAATATTAAATTATTTGACCTTTCAGAGCCTCCGCCGTGAATTATTTTAATTACTTTTTACACAAGGGTGAATTTTTAGGGTTAGCTATGACTATCGTTACTGAAAGTTGCAATAACTAAGGTAAGTTGTATTAATTGTTTAAAGGTTTTGTTAATATAATATTATTTTTGTAGTTAAAAGCCAAAAAGTGACCAAAGTTACTCCACGATACGGCAGTTTACGAGGTGGAACAGTTATTCTCATAGAAGGAGATGGTATGTGCAGAATTATTTTTTGAAGTTTTATATATTTAATATTTGTGATTGTGGTAACGCTTTTTTATGGAAAATTTTTTTATCGTATTGTTAAGGAGTGCGATTACTGGTTCCTCGTGAGGGGATAAAATATTCACCTCGGGGGAGTTACGACATGTCCAAAATACGAGGTTGAACTTGGGGCCATCCATAAAGTACGTACACAGGTAGGGGAGGGGGGTCAATGCTAATGAGTACATACGCAGTTAGAGTGTCTATTGCTCAATATTTTGGAACTCAACTCTAAAAACTAAACTGATTGGTTTGTTATGGATAAAGTTTTTATACTTATTTTATATATAAAGGTCGCGAAAAATTGACAATTTGATACCTAAGAAATTGATACTTGGCAGAAAAAAGTCAAATAAAAACAATGAAAGAGAGGGGGATAATTTTGGTACATTAACTGCGTACGTATTTTATGGATGACCCCTTGCAGACCATACCCACCTATTCCACAAAACTCAGTTATAGCTTAAGTCATCGAAGTGACGTACACGTTTTTTGTCAATTACTCATCATCTGCATAAGTTTACAATTTGGAAAGCTATTCCCTTTGTCTACTCAGTAATACACTTCTTTTAAGTTATAACTGAGTTTAGTGAGATTAGTGGATATGGTCCGTAAGTTCAAGCATGTATTTTGGACGTTACTAATAATTTGACGTTTTACAATTGTTAAACATTCGCTAATTCACCTTGACATTACAAAAGACATTTCATTGTAAAGCACAAATAAAGGCATTGCATACACCTTTTCGACGCAAATTTCTACCATTATGATTTTACACCAAATTCGAACTCAGTTTCCTCTTTAGTTATGCACGATTAACTTTTATTATTCATCAGAGAAATGCGATGCTGTTAATGTTTTTATTCAAAATTTAATGATGTGATAATATCGTCGATAGTTTTCCCAAGGTGGTATTTGAACTCATTAGTTAAAAGGTCTGGGATCGCTTTTGGTGTAAACGTTTTGACATTTTTTCTAGTGTTGAAACGGTGTATTGTATAGTAAAATTTAAGATAAAATTTATACTCCTCTTAGCCAATCAGATCGCTGTAATTCTGGACACCTCATGATTAATTAATTGATTTTGATTAACTATAAAATGAACTTGATTTAGGGTTTGCAACGGATCTTTACAATGGTACAAATGAAGTTATCATGTTTCATCAGCAATCAGGACATACTTTGAATTGTACTGTCGAAGAACAAACATCGACTAATAAGAACATAAGTTGTATAACACCTGATAGGTATTACATATTATTTCTATATACTGTAGAGCCAAAATACAAATGCCATTCTGAACAGAAATATTTTCTTTTGCTAAATAAGGTTATTTTTTCAAGACTATTTTCTACTACAGGTAAAAGGTGATTTAATGTCTTTTTTACTATCTCGTTATCAAAAACCAATAGATAACGAGATTCCTGATGTTTTAAGCTCGTCATTTGCAATAGGGAAATATTAGATCTTCAAGCAATAACCCAAATGTATTCAACAGAAGTCGTAATGGTTAGAATTTTTCAAAGCTGCATATTCGGACTTCTTTCGTTTTGCATTTTGCATTTATACGCTTTGCAACTTGAAAGCTTCAAACAGGTTTCTTTCAATGATAATATATGAATATCTTTTATTAGATTTGTAAGACTTGGCAGTGTCTCAAATATCCACTATCACTATTTCTGTAATCAATTTTCTTTTGTTATGTTTTTATTTTTTAAACAAATATCTAAATGGTACGGTAGAAGGAACAGTTCTAAGACTTTAAGTTCACAGACCAAAGTAGACAACGATAAGAATACACGTAGATAGTTTTCGAAGTATGAAATCAGCTCAAACTAAAAGCGATAAAACCGCAAAAATTGTTTTTTAGAATTCCCGTTATTCGTTTTTTAAGCAAAAAAAATGTATATTCTCATAATGTTTTATACTGTAGTACGGTTTTTTTGATTTATTTTTTTTGATTTTATTTATTTATTCTTTTTGGGGGGGCTCAATTACATTACAATTAAAAACAAAGATCTCTTTGGTAAAATATAACATATTTTGCGTACAAGGGGGAGGGAGGGGGTATTATTTTCGAAATTTTTGTGCGTACGTACTATGTGGATGCCCTCTAAAGTAAAGAAGAGCCATATGGCACGAACAAGATTGCAAAAGCACTTTAACAAAATACCTTACACGTGATTTCAAGCTTGTCCCCATGATTGTAGTCGTAAAAAAGACAATTACGTAAGTGCAGCCTTATCACAAAACCTTATCATGTAAACAAAGCTTAATATTAGTGCTAAACGTAAAGAAATGTCTAAAGTAAACAAGGTTTTTGAAATCTATTATGAAAATAAAGAGCATGCTTGCTATTATTGAATGCATAATAGACTAATGAATAATTGATGATGTACATTTTTTGCTTCATAAAAGATTATTGACCTGATATCATGAAATCCATGCTTCAACGTTTTACTGTAAACAAAACTGGCATTGCACCCTTTAAAAGTATTCGCGCGGTTAAAGTGGAAAAGAGCATGCAACCATCAGGTAGACAGTTTTCCCGAAACTCCCAGTAGTAGTAGTAGTGGTAGTAGCCGGAAAGGTGCATTTTAAACACTCATTACACTTACGCTGCAATCGTGAATAAGAACACAGATATCAAGCAAAACCCTAACTTGACTAGAAAGTAAACCAACCCTCATGAGCTGTTTCAGGAAACCACAAGTACGGGTGTTTATCTCTAAAAGATTTTAAAAAACCTCCTCAGAATGGCGGGAATAAATCAGCATAATAAATGCATAGATAAACTTAGTAAAAACATTTTCGAATCATTTAAAGTTTTTAGATTTGCGTAAAAACGAACCGAAATACAAAAAAAAGCAATGAGTTCCAGGATATTCTCAAATGTTTTCTAGTTTCCAGGAATAAAATAAAGTGGTCACTCTGTCTTTTTCAAGGGGGCTGAGAATTACGATTTCAGGTGAGATGGACAAAACTGAATTTCTCGGAGACAATCAAAGTCAAGGGTTCTAATTTTCATGAAACTTAATTGCACAGAACCCAAAGTATGGCCAAAATAAATTATAAGACATTTTTCCCCATGAACCTAGTATTTAGGTGTTACAGGCGTATAACTCTTTTAAAGTTGCGGGTATCCCGAACAAACGAAAAAATTTATTTTGGCTTGTTATTTTACACTGTTTTTTGATGAAATATGGAACATTTTTTGATGAAATATAATATTTAATGAAATTGGCACATTGAAAATTACAATTTTTCAAAAAAATGATCAACTCTAAAATTGATATAATATACATAATTATAATAAAGAAGTTGAAATTAAAAAGGTAAAAAAAATGATCAACTCTAAAATTGACATAATATAACAAAAACAGTTCTACAATTTGAATGAAAAATACTAAAATTTACTTTAATCTACTTGAGATCTCTACTTTAAAATTGAGGCAATATAGAAAGTTAACATACATATAAAAGCTTGTCTACCTTGCAAAAATGTAAGCCGGGAATCGAAAAGTATTACAAAAGTAAACTTACTTATTTATAATTTTTTTTTTTTATTTAAAAATAATTTTATGTATAATTATAGTTAAAGTTGTCTGTCCATACTCCATCAACTTTATTGCTCCTGTAACTCTGACCTGTAAATAAAGAATTAAAATCTAAACAATCTTCGCTGTCTAGCTGGGCGATAAAGGATTACAAAATTATCACTCTAGTTTTAGTTTGATTTAAATTGAAAGAGACATTTTTGACCTTTAATGACTAATGTAGAGAAATTTGAAAGATAAAATGGTTGATCATAACAAAAGAAATAGTGACTTATGAATTATTTCCAGTCAAGAAATAAATTTTGACATTCACTTTTCAAAATTGGCTTCTGCGAAACAAAGTGAAATCAAGAAAAATCAAAGAAAAGTTAGTATGTTTTTTAAAAGCGCATTAGAACAATTATTAAGTATTGCAACTTTTTATCTTTGCTGTTTACTTGAGCATTATTCTACATGAAATCACAAATCTATGAAAAATGTATTGAAATTTCATCTTTACAGAGGAAGAGACTTGCTTTTTGATTGACGTCATCGAGTGTCGATACGATACGATAAGTATACAGAGAGGGGTCGCCTATCTGTGTCCAGTGTTCTTTCCTTAGTTGTACAACCAATCGGCACTTTCGTATTTGAAAAAGCTATCAGTCAACTGAGAAAATAGGAAACCTAGCTTCAGTTTTATCCGAGTTATTCTATGCGATCATTACTTTTTTCTTAGTTTTTTAAAAATTCGAGAATCGTCGTTTTTGAAGTCGACAAAATGTGACCACTGTATTCAGCGCGTTTAAACATCATGTTTTGAAACGTCATATTTAAGCACGCAACAAATTCCTTTAGAATTAGGTGGCGACTATAATTTAGGCGACGTTAAAATATTTTTGACATCTTAATCTTATTCGACCTGGGGGGGGGGGGGTAAGTTTATCCCCCCAGTTGGTTTTTTTCTAATAACTTTAAAAATCTTTATTAAACTTTATTATTACATTATTATTTTGTACACATTTTTTTAA
>JAYRBV010025949.1:0-10573 GCA_036023255.1 Mitrocomella polydiademata
TTCTTTTTGATGATAAACAAAACTCAAGGGAAACCCCACATTGCGTCATTGCTGGAATCTAAAAAAAAAGAACAAAATAAATATTTCACAAGTGCGCGTGTGTAGAAAAACAGTTGTTTTTCTGTCCAAAAAGATAATTTGTTAATGAATTTTAGAAGAAAATACAAAATATCATTTACATATTAACTGTTTCATTAATTAACATATAGTTATTATTCAGGTACATTACTGTTTTGAAAAATTTAAATAATCTTTTTTCTATGACAAGTTATGAATGAATAAGTAACTATGTACATTTAGAAAAAATGTGTTTTTGAAAACCCACTTCCACCGCGAAACACCCGTGACCCACATGCTAAGGGGTGACATTTTCATTTTGCCACGCTTATCGACATATGGCCGGAACAGGGTGGGTGGGTAAATGATTGTACCGTTTAGAGTGTGGCAAGAAAGAAAAAAAACCCACCTCACTTCACAAACCTGCTTTGTGACTTGTTCGTTCCACATTAAATAGTAAACCATTTACCACTGCGCCTCGCTTTGACTCCCGCTTCGATTTTCTATCTGTTGTCCTGGCGCATGTCTTTTAGTAGCGTAACGTTGCGATTAGGAATTAGGAAGAGAATTCTCCAACAAAAACACGATATACCGAAATGGTTAGGGTTGGAATCGTCCATACGATACTTTGTATTCTGTAAGAACGGAAGCGACCAGCGTGAGTCATGATTGAGTTAAAGTGTGATTGGTAATGAAGGCAAGTTGCCTCTCGTCAGTGTACTGTTGGACACTAGAAAAAGGTTGGATAAAAGCAAAATTTTAATATGGTATTTAAGCTGCCACACTTTCCGTTAAGAGAGGGGGTGGGGGGTCTGGAGTCTTATCGGCTATATGCCGATAAGCGTGGCAAAATGAAAATGGACGTCAGCCCTAACACCCAAAGGCCTTGGCAAACAAAATGTAACCAATCGAACCCTAACAGCAGATTGGCTTAAAAAGGAATGAAATCAGATGTAATGATTTTTTGTTATCAATATTTTAAAGTTTGTTTTGCTTGCACGCTAGGTATAATTAGGACCAATCTAATCCGTGTTCTATTCCGTGGAATTTAATGATAGTTCTGTAAAAGGTAGAGAAAACCTGCTTTTGCTAAAACTTGGAGATTTCTCCCTTAGTTTTATAATATAGTTTGAAGGCCCTTTAGGATGTTAATTCATTCATATTTAAGACAAAGAGTATCATTTATATTTATGAATTGTATGAGAGTTTCGTTTTATAAATCTGTTTTTTCACGGTTGGGTACTCACCAATGCTGGGTCAGCCAAAAACTGCAGCTCATTGGACAGTCAGGGACAACGGCAAATTAGGATATGATACCTTAATTAGGCGAATATCCTAATTAGGATATGCATCCATATCCTAATTTCAAAAATTCAAACTCGTCTCCAGGGTTACCAAAAACAGTTGCGTGCTCTCCTTTCTTGCGAGTGGTCTCAACTAATGGCTTCACTATTTAAAAAAAAACAACAATATTTCATCGACGGAAACAAAAGTTATTTGAAAAGTGCATATGCTAATTAGGATATCATAGCTTAATTAGGTTATGTGTTTCGGTTTTCCTCGCATACACAGCCGTCATCTTTGTTATATGAAATGCGCATATGCTATAAACTAAAAAATAAAACCTGTGTATGGCAAAATTCTAAAACACGCATAAAACGCGGTTAAGAACAATAGAAAAAAAGCAAAACATTGATAACTTTCGATTCCGCAGACAGAAAATACTCAAATTTTGGAGTAGAGTGTAACTCAAAGAATGTTAACAGACCGAGGGAGAAATTATAGCATACAAATATCAGAGTAAGAAGATTAATCACTCAATAAGTATTTACATATCCTAATTAAGCTATCATATATTAATTTGCCGTTGTCCCTGACTGTTGGAGGGAATTAGTGCCCCATACATATGTTTTCCTACTTAACGTAAAATAAGGACATCTTGAATGAGTCAAGATTTTTGTCTAAAATTGTCATTTGGAACCTGCTGAACAAGATTCTAGTACCCAAAAATTGATAGGTCACACTGAATTTTCTAAGGACGAAGGGACGTCCGAAATAGGTCTAGAGGACGTCCTGGGGACGAAGTGTGCCCACTAGGCTGCTTATAAAATGTATAGTGTGTTTTTATAGTGTATGACCATATTTATATTGAAACATGCAATGGTCTATGCATACTCCCACAGGAAGTAGATAAACTGAGTGCAGTAGGTTGTTTAACCATGTAAAATGTTTTGATCGTTGGAAAATTCTTTTTGTAGTCTTTTTCTTTCAAATTTGGATTTGGATATATATATAAAAAAAAAATAGACAAATTTCTACAAAAACAATCAAACTTGGGAACCCCTCTGTTTTTGTTTGAAATGTGGAAGAGATTTGCAGCATATTCATCAGACATTTTGTTTCTTATTCTTAGCTTCCTCGATGTCTGGATTTTGTTTGGAGATGGAGAAAATGCTCTTGTAAGTTGTATTAAATTTCGAAGCCTTAGATCAAGAGCAATATGCAATTGAAGCTTGAATTAATATTCTATATTTACATATTTTTGGTCAACTTTTCTTCAGTGTTCTTGCGATGCTGATTTGTCTAATTTATCCCCAACAATTTTTTATTGTAGCCATTTATTTGTCTTTTCAAATTTTGTTCATAGCTGCTGGTAACCATTTTCATCACTACTATATTTATGGTGAATTCCCCTTATGTGAAACTGAAAAAGAAAATATGAAAAGATGTTTTGGTTACAAGTTCTCTAATGCTGAAGAAGACAGGGTACGTATATTAACGCTTAAAAACTTTAAACATGCTGGAAAAAACTGCTTAATCAGCACTTTTTCCAGGATTTGCCAAACTTTGACTGAGCGTTAATATCTCAATATCTAGTTATCAAAAGTTAGCAAATAATACTATTTTTTGATACTACTAAAAATGCTCTATCCATTCATGGGGTTTAAAACATCTCAAATGTTGTTGGTACAGAATGCTGACGTCAGCAAAAGTGCCAAAAACGTATATTTTCAGATCTTTAAAAGCACAATAAACCGGCAATCGATGATCAAAACATGGCAAACTATACCATTTTTTTCATCTACTCTTTACACGTGACCTTAAAGGGCCTAAAAATGGTTTTCCCAAGTCAGATTCATGGATCTTTTTTTTTGGTGATTCCTATTACCTTATAATGAACAACTGCCAAATTTCAGCTTAGTAACATTTTTGTCTGGGTCAAATCACTCAACGACTGGACTATATTTGGCATCAGGTTGATTAGTTTTAGTATATATACAGCTTACATCTTATATCTCTAAAAATAGTAATTTTGGGGGAAAATATATTCATATGAATTTTGTTTTTTGATAGCAAGCGTTCTTTCTAAAAACCAGCAAAAACTGCAACAAAGAAAATTGGATTACCAGGTTGTTTTTTCTTTTATAGGAATATTTATTAAATGCTGCACAAGAAATAAAAGACAAAGAAGAAAATTTCATTGTGAAACCTTCAAGCAGTGTTTGGGAATTTCGTGAAAACCCTGCAGCAGATTGGCTTAAAAAGGAATGAAATCAGATGTAATGATTTTTTTGTTATCAATATTTTAAAGTTTGTTTTGCTTGTACGCTAGGTGTGATTAGGACCAAACTAATCCGTGTTCTATTCCGTGGAATTTAATGATAGTTCTGTAAAAGGTAGAGAAAACCTGCTTGTTAATTCATTGACATTTAAGACAAAGAGTGGTATCATTTATATTTATGAATTGTATGAGAGTTTCGTTTTATAAATCTGTATTTTTATTTTATTACAAAAAATTAAGAAATATAATTATAAAGCACTTAGCCAGATACAAATGGTTTTGTAGATAAATCAATCATCCTGAATATCCATCTGTCTATAATATATATAATATATACAAGTTGATTGTTTACATACAAGTTGTTTAATTACGCTTCAAGAATGATTTATATTGGTGAAACTTTTGATTTTTTAATGCCTTGTTTAATTTTGGCAGCATTATTGGATCGAATTCTTTGTAGTTCTTCCTCTAGATATTGTTTTTCTATTTGTTCAGCTCTCCAAGATGATTCCAAATCTTTCACTTTGCTCTCCAACTCTTTGATCTAATCGAAAGAATGAAACGTCGGTAAAGCATTTGTAAGAAACAAAAGAACAAATACAAATTCACACAGAACTCACATTCTCAGAATGAACTTCAAGCTCATTTCCCAGGTTTTGTTTTTCTTCCCTTTTAATTTTCAGTTCTTGCACCATTTTCATCAACGCGTTACTAAAGAAATTCAAATAAGCAACCTTATAAGTTTATAGTTAATTTATTTTTATACAGGTTATTCACTGATAAAAGTGAATTGTATAGTTTATACCACTGACGAAGTCAACCTGTTAGAATAAATGATGATATTTGATAACTATATGACTTCATCCTTTCAGTTTACTCAAGATTCAAATTTTGGAGTTCTTTAGATATCAATTTTCGAGAATTTTCATAAAATCAATTTTAAAGTAATTCGAATAAATAATTTTTCGAAGCAAGTCGCGAAAACACTTCTCTATCGATGCTTTTGGAGAATTTATTTCTATTTGTGGCTAACCTGTCATCTAGTTCCTGTCTCTTCTTTTCTTCTTCATGTTTTTGAAAAGACTTTTGTTTTTCTTTCATAACAGCCATTTCTGTACGTAATTCTTGGTATCTAAAAAGAAATTAAATCGAAATATATTATACTTTATTGGGAGAAATTTTGCAGGGCCAGCTTATTATTTAGAATAACCGACCGAAAATTTGTAGCGCCGAAACTGACTCGTGGTAAATGTATGCGTTCTTTTTATTTTTCTTCTTCAAGGGCTACTTCCTAAATTCTATAAATTTTGTAAGAATCAACAAATGATTCTGTAAGTCAGAGGAGAAAGAAATTTTGCCTCAAAATAATTTTTGCGGTAAAATTATTGTACACCAAATTGTCAGAATTTTTATGTAGATTTGGAAGTGTTTGCAGGTACCTATCACGAAGATCTTGTTCTTCACTTTCCCTGATCTGAATCAAAGAATTATGTTGCCTTTCTAATTGTTTTACTTCTTGCAAATGAAAATCTTTCTCCAAATTCTCTTGTTGTAATTTGGATACTTCATGTCTTCGTTCTTTCAATTCTGTTCTAAAATATATGGACAATAGGGAAAATACCAGAGTTAGGACGAATCTGGTAAAAATAAGACGTGCTATCCAAATCATATATTTTGGTGTTTTCATATGCATTATACAGAATATACAAACAGCCTTTCATTTTCACTTTGAAATAGAAAAAACAGTTTTATTTGGTGGGGTAGAGACTCAAGTTAGTGATAAACTAACCTTGTCATTTCTAGATCTTGTTCTAGTTTTTTTACGCAGGAATCTAATTTGTAAATCGATCGCTCCTTGTGTGAACTAAATTGTAAAGGAAAACCAAAGATTAGGGTATGTCAAAGTAACAAATAAAGGAGGACTCTTTATGGAGTATGGACTTACTTTAATTTTGTGTTTTCTTGTTCAAGGGATTGGATAGTTTTGTCTCGTAATGAATTTTCTTCGTTCAATTTTTTGATGTCAGCTTTCAGATCATTCTAAAAAAGGAGATAATCGAACAATCATGCCTAGCTATTGTACAAGTATAAGAAGAGAGATGAAGTAGCCAGGAAACTTGCCTTTATTTAATCTTCAGACTTTTGACAAAACTACTACTACTACTACTACTACTACTAACATTGATTGTTTTCCTTTCAAGGGGGGTGTTTAAAAGAAGGGGGCGTTTATTGGAGGATTTACGGTAGTTGAGGGCTGGAATAACATGGAACTTATAACAGCTTCAGTGTCGTGTTTCGAGTACTTTTCTCTTCTTTTTTTTGGAGGGGGAGGGACGGAATGTCGAAAGCTCTTTGATTTTGAGTTCATACTTGACTTTCCGTTATTCTTGCAACTTCTTGTTCCAAATTCATATTTTGGTTTTGAAGTTTCTTTACTTGGTCGTTCTAAAGATCAGATGAGTATGTTCACGATAGTGAGAATTTTCCTTGCAACAGCAGGGTGGAGGGTGTCAAAGGTGTTAATGTAATGGTAAATAAAGTAACGAAGCCCTCACCCTTGATTCTAGTACGTAGATTCTTTCTTTCAGTTCATCCTTCAATCTACTAACATGATCTTCAAGCATAACATTTTTGTCTTCTAATCCTTTCATATTTATTGACTGATTTTCCAATTGTTTTAATTTCTAAATGTAATGATGAAAAAGGAAGTGTCTCAGTTAGCTTTCTAGCTTGTTGTTATGTCGTATATCTGTGTACAAACACTGTTATTAAACTGGCCTGTAAATAGTACGGCACGGGAAATTGTGTGCACGCACTCATTTCTTCATATACACTAAAAATGCAGTTTCAAATTCGAAGAAAATTCCTTTTTTCGAAATCAAATGAAGAAATACGGTACCTCTGAGTTTTTGGAATTCACTTCAGTCAATCTTTCAGCTAGCGCTTTAAATTTCTTTTTCACTACACGAAGTTTACAGTTCTGTAGAAAAAAAAAAGAAACATGAAAGGAAAATTATGAAACATTTCCAAAAGAAATTTATATTGAAAATGTTATTTTCTTCAAAAAATGAAGTAAAGAATCTGTAAATTCTACTTTCTGTTAACTTTTTTGATGTGCTTAAAGATTTTATCCTCGACTACGGATTACCCTCAATTAATTCATCTTCACTTTTAGATAATTGTCCTTACCTTTGTTGATAGCTCACTCATTTCTTCTTCAAGAGATTTAATTCTTGATTCTTGCGCTCTAGAATTTAAAGAATATTATGTACTGGTAGGTGAGTCCTCGTTGGTTTGGTTGGGTTGGATGTTGCTAACATGTTACCAAGTATACACTTCTATCTAGTGCACATAAACAGCAAGATAATGAATGGAAGCCCGATCGGAATTTAGTTTCTCTCTACTACATATCTCCTACGGCTTTTTATTGTGTATTTTACAGGCCTGAAAATCTTTATTTGCAACCCAGCTAGCTAGCAAGCTATTTTTACAGAAATAAATGACAGTGTAAAATACTTGTCAGAATAACAAAGCTAGTAAAAGATGATTTAATAGCATGTTTACCTTGTTGAAGATGTCAAATCATTCTTCTCTTCCGTTAAACTTACAATGTTCCCATGAAGACAGGCTATCTCGCACTAAACACGAGAAAGAGAAATACCATTTTAAAACATATCTCGCACTAACACACAGTGGTTTCAAAATATAACTTTACGTGTATAAAGCAGAGTTGAAGGTGCGGAGGTATTTACTCACTTTCCTTTCTTTACTTTCCTCTTCAACTTCATTCTTCACTCTCGATAGTTCTTCCGTTTTTTCACTGAATCGATGTTCAAGTAAAGAGCATCTTTCTATTACCGATTGTTTTTCGTGCATACATTCGTGCAGATTCCTCTCGATGTGTTTCAGCTCGTAATCTGTCGAATCGAGTTGTTTTTGAAGATCAAATGACTGCTGATGATATATCTCAAGGTCAGCTTCTATTCGACAGATTGTCTCACATGATAACAAATTTTCTTGTTTAGCCTGGTGAACGAAATATAATATTTACTGCAGCCGTTTAAATAAACTAGCCTGGTATATGCCGTGGGGTTGTTGTTGAGGCTACCTTATAGGCCGAATCTTTGTGGTTGAAATTTCTAAACAATTTACTCCCATGTATGTAGCCTTACCAAAGACCGCAAAGAAAAACCGAAATTGAAGAAGGTTTGTCAGGAGATATGGCGCTGTTCTTTAGGAATCCTTTCAGAGTTGAGCAGTTATCCCTCCCCCCTCTTCCAACTTTCTATTATGATGATTACATATCACGTTTTCATTTCGCAATTTTACTTAATGGGCTTTATGGTATCTATGTATATTTTCCCAATAAAAATTCAAGGGTCTAATAATCTTCAAAATAGATATATACCTTTTGCAAATTATCCTGACTTTCTTCTAGCTCTTCTATCAAGTCGGCATTTTCTTTAGCCATTTTTCCTTTTTCTTTTTCCAACGTTTCTTGAGCTTGCTTTTGTGCCGCAAGGTCGTTATTGCTTGCTGCCAACTTCCGTTGATATACCCCGTTTTCTCGTCTCAAATCGTTAATCTGTCTTTTTATGTTCTCCATGGTAGATTGATAGACAGATGCTGATTCATGGTAAGATGTCGGTGAGAAAGCCATTATTGTTTAAAAGTTATAATATAATCGTTATTTGGAAGTAAAGACGTCCGATAGGTACATCTGAAAAAACATTACCGTTGATATTTGTTGTTTATTTATCCGACAATGGAACGTCTTCAAATAAATGACGTCAATTCATTCTGCATCGCGCCGTCGCAATTTTTTTCCCCGTCAACGGGCGTAGCTCTCATTTATTGACCTAGTCCTCATTTAGCGACCGCAGCCCTCTTTTAGCCTCTTTTTTAACCTTTTTATACATGGTAAATATCTTAATAACTTTTCTATGTTCCTTTTTAAGTATATGTTTTCTATATCTCTAGATCTTCCCCAAAACAGATTGTGATTTAAAACTTCTACCCTAAATTGAGAGCGACCCCCGTTTTGCTGAAAGTACTTAAAATAATTAGGGCTACAACCGCTAAAAGAGGGATACGGCCGCTAAATGAGAGCTACGTCCGTTGACGGAAAAAAACATTTGTCGCGCACCGTCATGAATCATCACTCGATAACGATGTTTTCTAGGATAAACTATAGAAGTAAAGTTTTGCCTCTATCAAAAACTTTTTAAGATTTATTCATCAAGGGTCAAAGACTTCGAGCCCGTTAAAAAATAAGGGGTCTGAACCAATCATTTGCGAACTACACACGCGGTAAAAACTGACTCTACATCTCGTGTGATGGAAGATTCTGTCTACGATCAGACCACCGCAGCGCCAATTCGCTTAAAAAGCGAAGCAGAGCAAGTGGGATGTTGCGCAGACTAGTATCCCATAGATTCTTTTATGTTTTCTTAAGTTAGCGAGGTACGCGTCTAAACCAAAGCATCTAGTGTTGGTTGTGGTCTTGTGTTTGACGGTATTGACTGAATTAAGGTGAACAGTATAGACCAAGCTGGGATTTATAAACTACAATGCCGTAACTGCGTGTGCAAAATCATTAACATTAAACTAACCTGCATGTAGGTCCCGTAACATCCCAAGAAAAATGTGGACTAGCATAATACGCCATCTTTTAGCTAAATCTTTATTTTTTGTGTTTTATATATCGTATTCGTTCGCTGCAGAGAACTATACAATTACACTATACCTGCCCTTCAGTATTAAATCAAATTTGTATTCGAAAAAAGAAATGATCAACTTGGAATCTAGATTACTTCTCTTCACTAAAACTCTCAAATGAACTTGCTGCTATCGCTCAAAGCTTGTCATTCGTCCATTTGGCAGGTCTATACTTGATTTGCTCTACATGCCAGTTGCTTTATAAAATGAACAAGATAACAAATTCTGCTTTAATATCTTTATCATTTAAGATATATATATACAATATTTTTACAATTTATAATATCCACAAACACAGTATCTTTACAACAATATATACAAAATATACATGTGTACAAAATTATTACAATTATTCAAAGCAAAAACAAACGTTAGTTTTTAAAGGGGTAGAATAATTGATAACCCAGTTTGTGTTTGTAGCATTTTGTTGGTTGTCCGTTGCAATAACCGGGTCTCCCAATTGATCGATATTTGTAGAGTAGATCCTTTCCGCTCACCCGATTCTTGATGCATGATTGGCAATTGCACTTTATGTCACAAGGCATGGTTTACACGGAAGATGAAATTGCTGTTTGTTGCTTGAGCTGAAATAAAGAAACCAAGTGTTAAAGAAAACCGTTTTCCTGTAACGTATATTACGTGATTGTCCGTGTTTTTATTAGATTAGTTTACTAGTTTATATTTTAAGTCTGTCACAAACGTATAGATAGCTCTTTGTAGCGCGCAAACAGTAGTACTTTAACACAAAGATTGAGAGTATTGACCGGGCCGGGATTGATGACTCGCATTCCAGGTAGGCCGATCTCCCGCCGTTATCTGCCGTTAAAGCGCCGTTTAACCGACTATTTTCTTAATTCATTAAACTAAATTCATTAATTCCTTCATTTTAATTCTAACTGTTCGTTTTCTTCTTTCGCAGGGTAGGATGTTTTCAAAACCAGATTTTTCTAGATTGCAACGGTTTGAATTTAACGACGAGAAGAAAACTAAAATACTTCCTGTTGGTCAAATATTCCCCCCTTTTGGTATTCATCAATACACCAATCCGGAGTTTCTCTCCGCCATCATGATTACGCGTTATTTGGAGATTGGACGCTAACTTGGCATGGCATGTCATGGCAAATATCGTAAACAAAGATGACATCGTTAGTCTGTGCAAAAATGTATATTGCCAAAACTAGGCTAACTGTATAATTTGTCTTGTTCATTAAGAATTTTTATTCATTTGTTAATATT
>JAYRBV010025982.1:0-10568 GCA_036023255.1 Mitrocomella polydiademata
CCTATCAAATGGGATTAATTCAATTAGATAGAATGTAATGCTGATGTCAACAAAAATACCAAAAACTACAATATTTGGACCTTTGAAGCGCTATAAATTGGTAACCAATAATCGAAATATAACATTAAATAAATAATACCATTTTTCATCTATTAATTAAGACAAATTCATTAATGAAATTTATTTTTGAATTTGAACACTTTCAATTTTTCTTTCCATGTGGTCGCCCCTTTAGATCGAATTTCCTGATTATAAAATAAGGCTCCCTTTTTACAATAAGGGCGTATAAACATAATTTTTGTATTTAGTTATGTTATGGTCGTCTAAAAATACCCCATTTTATACGAACTTATTTTCAAATGCTTACTTGCTAGCCTTAAAAATTCAGAATTTTCGTTTTTCTTCATTTTAAAGTGATTTTTCCACTTCTTCTAGGAAAAATTCTTTATGTTTTATTTGAAAAGGCATTTATAAGAGGACTGAAAATAAAAGTTTTTAGGAATTTAAAATCTTTTAATGTTTATGTTTATATATATATATATTATTTTACCATATAGCTAATACTTCTCAGCAAAATGGGACTTACGTCGAACTTCCAAATTTACGTTACATTATAACTTTGTAATTTTTAAGGTTCATGTGTTTTGCAGGTAATGAATTAGTTGCAGGGAGGGAAGAAAATTTGGACCTTTTGTTCAGTTTTTAAAGAACAAGATTTTTTAGTCAAAAATAAAAAGCTATGAATCCCATAATACAAAAAAAAAAAATCAAAAAAAAGGGAAGTCAATTAATAATTTATTAGTACAATTACACTTAAAGTTTAATTGTCGTGAAAATATATATTCTTCAATTTCGGCCTTATAATGCTTATAATGATTGATAATGGGATAAGAGTAAATAGAATGGGCCTAAAGACCTAAAGGTAAAAAAAAATTCAGGGAATTTATATTCGTGAATAAATAAATTCGAATTCAATTTCAAATAAACCTATAAATCATGAATAATTTAGTCAAATGCAGCTAGATAACTGAAAATACGGGGTGGCCCCAAAATAAATTCCGACATTTGTTACAGAGTTGATGATTAAAATGGGATGGAATAAATATTTATTGACATAAAATCTTGCCTATTCTCCACTAGAGGCCGATTTACTATTCATGTGTATGCACATGAAAATCGACCATAAACTACATTTTTATAATTCTATATCTTGTTTACCTTATTTTTAATTATATACAAACTAAAATAAATATATTGTACTACTTAGTGGCCCTTCTATACGATAATATGAATTCGAATAGTTTAAGTCAACTTTTTAAAAAAAAACCTTTAGGAGCTGTTGTTATTGTCACAATAAGAGTGAGCCGAACCCTGCGTAAAATTAATAACTTTGAAACCCTGTTTATCTGTTTTTAAAATACTAAAAAAAATTATCTCCACCGAAATACCATTTGCACGTAGATTCCTATGATGAGCCTCGTAGTAACAAATTTCGCAGATTTATAGTCACGGACGTTTTGTGTAGCTAGGGTTAGCTCAAGTTAAAACTAAAGATTTCCCCCTTGTTAAAACATTTTGGAAATCCCCGCAAAATACGCGCGAAATTACATATATCAGATCTGATAGGCAGCAAAAAAAAATAAACCCCACGGCAAAAACATTTTCCTGGTAACCAAGAAGCGAGTGTTGAAATGTGTATGCGTTCCAAAGCACTATACTAGTATAACTTGTATAAGCGCATATCAGTTTTATATCAGTTTAGAAATTAAAGTTCCGATTAAAACCCCAACTTGCTTTAAAAGTGGTGCGGCGCTGCGACACCAATCTAGCTAGATACAGCAATTCAAACAGGCTAGTGAACTGTCCTGATATCAATATTTTTCTCGTCAAGTTCATCTTCGGAGGGATTTTCATTGAGTGTCGGATTATCGGATAGAGCTTTCTTCGCCCTGTATGCTTCACGCTTGATGGCCACATCTAATTCCTCTGGGATGTCAGGGACAAGGAAATCAATCAGCTTGTGTGTCGCAAAAATGAAATGCTATGAGAACAAAATGGTACGAAGGATATGATAAAATCGACATTGTTGCTACCCTGGGTGAAATACTCAAAAAGCTTATGTGTAGCAATAATAATGCTCGTAAAATAAAGAGTCTGTACTGTGCGATAACTAATACTTATTTTATGTGTCTATCCCAAAATCAGGCATCAGATGGAGTGTCTTTTTAATAGCTGCGATTTCCTTTTAATTGTAAATCGCCCTTCTCAGCAGAAGAGCGACCAAGTCTAAATCCGCCACTGAGAATAACCGTGGTACCTTAAGGCGGGCGGTATTGTGGTTCTTTCCACTAGGGGCCACAAGCAAGTGAGTGCATCTATTGATACGGCACTTTGGAATAATTTTACATACTCGGAAAGAGTTATGCAACCGCAAATTTGCTGACACATGCAGTATTCTCTTGCAAAAATAGCGCATGATGAAACTGTAGAATACCGGTCTAAGCAACTCTATCATTGTGGTCGCGTACCGGCTACTTGAACAACAAAACAAATATAACTCTTACCTCAAACACAATGACAAAACCTAACTTGAGTGCCAATAAATGCCAATAAAACTTGGATAAGGAACCGTCATTTTCACGGAAATCGCGATACCTTGAAGGAAATTTAAGGAGAAGAATTTCAAATGTGACTAACTAAAGTCTAGCTAGGAAACTTGGCTTTGGATTCTCTCTTTACGCGCCATTCCGATATTTTGTGTGGTGATTTGGGTAGTGAAAGAGTCAGAGCCAGGTTTCCTAGCTAACCAAATTCTCACTACCCAAAATTCAAAAAGTGTATTCTTGCTGTTATTTTAGAAACCAGCAAAACCTCGTTTTCGAATTACCTAAAGAATCCGGTTCCGATATGCAGATCCTGTTTAATACATTCTGTATGATACATTAATATTAGATTTCTTACTTGGTAGAAATAATCGACATGAAACCAAGTTGCTGAGAATCGGAATCACATAACATTAGAGGAGCTCACCTGCAAGGGTTCATTGTTGAGTTAGGAGGCGATGTGGCCAATGAGAAATTCAAATAACCAGTTAGCGAACCATCATGTGATACAGTCGACCGATACAATAATTTGGGTAGAAAATTCGAAGTGAAGGCTATCAAGAAGGCCTAGAAAACAGGAAAAGAATCTTGTTCATGATGACCTGACATATGAATGTATCATGAAAGTATGAGGACGAAGTACAAACATTTAGATCATGTGTAAGAATCTCAAGAGAAGCAGAGGCCTATTTAGCACATCAGATGGAGAGTCTTTTTAATGGTTATGATTACCTTTTAGTTGTCAATCACACTCCCCGGCAGAGGCGTGACTATGTTCTAAATACTCCGCTGAGAAGGTACAACAATTTTAATGGGCTATCGCATAGTTGAAAGAGTTTGCTAGCTAACCCCTATATACTCGTTAAAATACTTACATTTGAGATGACGGCAATTTTGGCCACTGCGTCTAAGATGTTGAACCAAATTCCCAAATCTTGTGCCCTGTCCGCAATAGGACGTCTTGTCTCGCAGATTAACTTGTTAGAATCGATACGAATCTCAAAGATATTATTGGCCAAGGCAAAGAAAGGAGCCAGGGGGAAGGCAGCCACAAAGATAGTAATGAAACCAAACTGGATGACTAAAACGAACAAACAGTAAATCAAGATTAAATACCAAGCTAAATTGATTAACCCTTCGTAGAACGACCTATTTTATTCCAATACTGAGTGGGAACTTTGCCTAGTGTTACATCTCCATAAATGATGACGATTAGTAACATTTTTTAAATGATCACGTATATTCTACTGATCAAATATTTATGCTACTTGATTGGGAGAAATTTTTGCGACATTTCGCGAATTTCCCAAATTCTGCAAAAAATTGTCCCGCGAAAATTATTTTTTGGCCCAAACCGCGAAAACTAATCCCCACATAAATCTTCTGTATAAGATATGTTTATTAAAGGAGCTCTTGAGTGATATGACATTAGAAGCATATACAAGTCTTCTTCTTTCTCATGGTTTTCTCAAATTTTTGTTCCTGCGTGATATACCTCATCCACGAAAATAAATCCCCGCAAAAAATCAAAAATAAAGAATTTCTCCCAATAGAGTATTTCCAACTATTTTTCATAACTTTTGATTGGAAAATTGTACTGGGTTACACAAACTTTCACCAATAACACGAAGCGGGTTAAAGCCTTCTAATTTGACGATTTCCCTTTAAATCCTGTAATTATGTTGCTTTAAGGTAAATTGAAAGAAGCGCTGTAGATACCACCGTGTAAAAGTGTACATAGATGTCAGAGAATGTACGACTGATAACTTACTTAAAATTATTTGATTAACCTTACGTTTTTTCTAAACACGCTAAAAGCCACTATAGTTTTTTTCGAGGAAACTGCTATTCCTTACCCATTTCTAAGTACTCAGCAAACAAGCCTTCATTTTCAACTAATTCATAATCATCCTCCCATCTTGGTTTCAGAACCACCGCTTTCTTGCCTCGCTTGCGTTTCTTCAATTTCTGCTTTATCAACCTAAATGAATGAATAAAGATACAAAATGAGATGTTTATTGCCATAAACAATCAAATTGAATGGAAATTATTAAGTATAGTAAAATCGGCAATGCGCTGGCGATTTACGGGTCTAACATTTGAGACTTCAAAATACTTCAAACGGACTGTTTTTATACTTCAAAAGGTCTCGATTGATACTGTCAGTGAGTGCAACAGCTTTTTTTAACGTACTTTAAACGCATTGATATTAGTAGGGTTTCCAGATGATCAATCTTACACATGGCTCGAACCGTCTGTGAACACTCCATACAATATGAATATCAACTCGACGATTTAATCAGAGAATAAATACGGAGTGTTCCTATTATGGTAAATAATTATCAATCTCAACTTACGGGACCATAACTTCTTGGACATTACCAATGAGTTGCTTGCCAACCATGATAATAACAAGCTGTTGTGCAAGCTCTATAAGACATCCTCCAGGACCACACTGGAATTAACGAAGAAAAAATAAAAGAATAAAGATAAACAAATGAAGAAAAATCTTTAAAAACAAGATATAATTTTGGAAACCATTAAAAGTTTATAGTTCACCTCTTCCATTCGAAGACCAAATAGTTTGGTGTAGTGCCCTGGATAACCGATAAACCTGAAAAGAAAAGCCGCGAAAATAAGTAAAAGTTTCCCAAAACCGTGCTTACGTAGAACACCTTCTTTACCTTATTCGAGGAAGATTTGACCCGGATTCTTTGTGGCAACAATTGATAGAAAGGTAAAAAATTAAGTTCAAATTAGATTCTCAAAGTATGATATGAACTGTCGACTAATTACCATAAAACCGATATATCATACGACTACTTACTTTCCTTTGAAGAAAGCAATGTAAAAGATGGATGCGTAAAAGTTTACAAATTGAAAGACGAAAACTTTGAACGTTAAATTATCTTCATATTCCGTCTGTGTTCGGTGCATTTCTGAAACGAAAGAGAACGAAATTTAAAACCAAAAATGTTTTCAAAAAAATAACTGTACCCTCCAGTTAAGAATGTAATTTTCCTAAACATGAAAATCCAAGTTTTTAGATCAACCAACACCTTTTGTGGGGTCTGATGAGCGTCGATTTAGAAAAAAAAAAACTTTGAAATTCTTCGGAAATTCCCTAAACATCAAGGTATCACATCTCATTATTATCTCTTATCTCGTAAAATTGCAATAGATTTTTTCTTGAAAAGCCGCCCAGTCTAACCTACCCCAATGTGTTAACGCCAGCGCCACTTTTTCATACACCTAGAATAAAGGGTAAGAAATTTTGAAGCGAAGAGTACTTAAGTATTAGAAAGAGACCATAAAAAAAATGTTTGATCAACTATGAACAGAACTTTTCAAAGTAAAGCTAAATGCATTATAATTTGGAATTTCCGGGATGATTTCAAACACGAAGAGCAAATGGAAAAATATCCAAACATTTAGATTTCACTTGAAAAAACTTTGTTCAAACCAAAGATATCAGTGGCGGATCTAGAACTAGTACTGAAAATTGTGTGTGAAATGTAATAAAACGATCACGTGTTATTGAAAAATTACAATAGATAATGACATTTCACTCTTCTCCACATGTCTTAAACTATAGTTCTAGATCCGCCTCTGGATATTAAACCTAAAGTTTTAAATTTTTCCTTTTTACAGTTTCAAAAGAGTAGTAGATGGAGCAAAATTCCAAGAAAGGGAAACTAATTTGAAATTTTTCTAATTCAACATGCTTTAATGATGCTAAATTTCGTGGAAGTTGGATTTTGCGAATGAGCAAATGTGATATCTTCGCTGGTATTAAGTTTTTTTTTATCAAAACAATTAATTGCGAAAAATCAATTTCCACGAAATAATTCACGAAAATTCGAGAGAGAAAAAAAACAACGAAATTATGCATACTCTAGACAATATCATAATGCACATCAAATTACACACAGCACCCGAGATGTTGGCGATCTGTAAAGCGCGTTTCGCAGTTATCGGATTCCTCGCCAAGGGGCGGTACACCAACAATTTATAAACAATAACGCCCAGCATGAATATGAGTACAAGAGAAACCTGAAATATAAGAAAGGAATATGAGATTATATAAAAAGTGAAAGTTTAAGACTAGTTTAAATCAGCACCCTTTAAACAGACAGTAGAACAGTGATAATCATATTGGCTTCATATTTGAAACAAACAAATTTTGCAAAATGAAAAGAAAGGAATGGGATTGTTGTTGTCGAGCAATAAATGCACATAGCCTATCAAAACAAAATAAAAAAGTCAAAGTATTCAGAAAATTTTTTTAAATGGAAACAGTAAAACCAATCAAGGGCAACCTCTGCTGGTAGCTAAGTTTTCCCAAACCCATTGAAAATTAAGTTTTAGAAGAAAGGATGCATACCATAGTAATTATAATTAAGATTCCTGAATAAATTCTAGGTGCTCGACTTTTAGAAGGAAAATGTGGTTCAGGAATGCCTGTCACTGGATTTCTTTCTATCGTTGGTGCAAGCGCAGCGAACGTGGGGCGTGGCCGCTCAACTTCACTCTCATAATCTAAGCAGTCCCATTGATAAGCTAGTGTGATTTCTTTTCTCTTCCAAAATTCCAAGAAAAAGACAGCTGAATGAAAGAATTAAGAGCAAAGTAAAAATCACGAAAAATTTCTTAAGGACAATCCATTTTAACAGGACACAGAGAAAATGGAAATGAAAACAGTACATTATGAAAAACTCACCCCAAAAGGAAACGAAAACAGCAAAAAAGACAGTTGCCGCATTATCAAATAAATATGATATCTAAAGAAAATATGAAAGTGTAAGAATATAGGTCTATAAAAAAAAATTTGTTGGGGGGACATATTATTTTCCTAGACCCTCTGTATTGTTAGAGATTTACAATTTCAGGATGTCTTGGAAAAAATACTACTACTACTACTTTTCTTTTAACTTTTTTTGAGACAGCCTCCTGTATTTAATGCAAATAAATAAATAATGAATAATTAAATATACTGTAAGTTTGATATATAAAAGTTAAAAAAGTTTTTTTCTTAAAACCTCAAAAGTGAATCAAATGTTTTTGGTACAAAATACTCAAGAATCTCCTCCACTTTGACTTTTTGATGATTTTACCAGTGTCATTGGGGCACTTCTTTTTTTGTTTAAGGTGAAAAATGACTTACCATTGCTTGGCCACAACTCTCCTTTAAAAGCCAGGGTTTACAACCAATCTTTTCATCACATCGAGGGCACATGCTAAAGTTTTGTCCAATTTCACAAATATCAAGGCTGAAAGGTATACAAATAGAATTTCAATAGTCAACGCGTGGTAGGTATTGCGAAGCTGTAGCCAAGTGGTTAAAGGTTCGTTATTTTTAACAGTTCTGTAACCATGTATCTCGCCAAGAAAAGGCATCAACATAAAAATTCACACTTTTACATATCTTTTTTTTTTGGCACACAAGTGTTTTCAATGTGAGGATTTCACCTAACAATGGGATATGCAAAAAATTTGACTACTCACGCATCTCTATTGTCAGGAGATCGTATAGTTGCAATACCATACAAGAACACCAACAACCCAACAAAAGAAGGTAATAACAACCAGGCAGTATATTGTCCTAAAGATACAAAAGATTCATCAGAATGACATTAAATAGAAAAATATCAAGGTTCTTATACGAAATCTGATGAAGATATAATAAGTATATCGAAACAGGTAAAATGTTGAAACTGAAAATCATCTTTTTTTTAAAAGGTATAACTGTGTTCCTTGCTTAATCACAACTTTGGTAGATACAAATGCGTAGTTAGTCAGTTAATAAAGCTTCCATACACAATTGTGATGGGGTTACAAACTTAAAGGTAAATAGCTTTACCAGCATTATCAAACATATCTTAGTTTTTAGTGAACTTAAAGTTGTTATATTTACCTAACCAAGCAAAATATAAACCAATTTTTTCACCAAAGTAGGCCCTACGATGAAAAAGAAGATCGATGTGATGTTTTAAGGCGAGAAAAATAGATGACAAAATTTATTCGTATTCAAAAGGACCAAACTGAACTTTAAAAAGCATCTCGATTTTAAGTATATAATCGGAATTCTATTGACTGAAAAGAGAGTTTACATATCTCCACATAATATGTAACAGAATTATTTTTCTGAATTGAACTATCTTGAAGCTTTGGTTACACATGCACACACACACCCATGCTTATCTGGAAAAAATATACAAGTATTTGGAATTATATGTAAATTTTACTAATAATATGCTTGGCTTCAGGAGAATATTCTACAAACTGGAAGTTTCATAAGCAACAATATGGCTCATTGCTTTAATATCTTGGCACAGTGTGCATATAAAAGCTGTAATTTGTCCGAAGTTCTTTGTAAGATATATGCAATTTCAAATAAATCTAAATTTACTTTATCCAAGAGATCAAAAAGAATTCCCAAATATTTCTTTATACCGAGGGTTGGGGTTTTGGAGGTTGAGGGAAAGGAGGGGGGGGGTCAGTGGATCAAATTAATAGTGGGGGAATCGATTTGGAGGAAACAAATTACCTTATATGGTCAAGAGGTTGGTATTTAAGCCATTTACCCCACCTTCCCCAGAAGGCTTTCAAAATCTGAAAACAAAATCAATAAAGTTATGCATGCAAAAAAAATATTTTAATTATTTTAATTGACATGGAATGCTGGAACTAATGCCTTGCAGTTTGTGAAAACATCTTTTTCATTTCATTTGAAAATAAGAAATGTTGTGTTTTTACAAAGTGCGAAGACTCTAGTTACAAACAGTTTAATTTACCTAATATGACCTAAGGGTTGGTATTTTAGCCACTTGCCAAATCTTCCCCAGTACTGTCCAAGCAGCTGTATATGGTTTAGTAAGTTAAGTGCAATTAAGTTAAGTGTAATTATATTAAGATTTACAGTGCAATTTACATATATCAAATCATTTATTTTAAAGTTTTTAAAAATAAAAAATAATAAACAAATAAAAAAAGGAGAAGAAAATATGGTGTGTGGAGAATCTCATCATACTATGTTGTAGAATAAACTAGAGCGGATCAATCAATTTCTATCAAAACCTTTGGTAAAAGATCAGAAGAAAAAAGAAATTTGGAAATTCATACTAAACTATCTATTTCTTCTGAATCCTTTTCTTCCACACACAATTAAAAAAATGAATTATTTGGCTTCATATTTACAAATTTTATGTGGTCTTGTGCTGTTTAAATCATATAATTAGTAAATTAAAAGTGTGTTAAATATTATGTTACTTTAAAATTAGTTATATTTATGTGTTATGTTGACTATTTTATGTACAGTATAAGGTAATTTAATGATCCATTAAAGCATATTAAAATTAGTAGAACCACAACAACAACAAATATATTGTTATCAAAGCGGAATGAAGAGCTACTGTTCCATACTATCAAAAGGTTGGTTGATGAGAAGTGGTAAAGTACAGTAGTAAAAAAGAATTTTCACATTTATCAAAATAAATTTAAATAAAAACCTGTCTTTGATTCATTTGGGGCTCATCTCCAGGATTATCTGGTCCCGTTTCTCTTGGTCTTTTATGTGGACCCTAAATTAAAATAATAAACATAACAAAACAAGTTCTAAAAAGTGAATGACAAAAACCAAAAAGGAAGTTATAGGTTACTTACCACATGAAGGGGGTACCCAGCTGTAAAAACTCCTTCTGCAACTAAACGTTCAACACCTAAGAAAGAGTTGTTAAGTCCTTTTTATTCTGATATGGTTTGTAAGCAATCTTCAAAGCTTTTCGTTTGATTATATATTGAATTTTTACTGGTCACTTAGTAAATACACTTATTTATTTTGGTGTCACAACAACAACTCAATAAGTGAAATAAAAAAATCATCAAATATCCATACCAATTTCTCCCTTTTGTCTTCTGCCATATGGAGCTGTTTCTAATATTTCATAACAAACCCTTGTCCTTTCT
>JAYRBV010025993.1:0-10568 GCA_036023255.1 Mitrocomella polydiademata
CGGAATGTGATTTGTAAACAAAAAAGCTGAAAGTCATAAGTTGAGATACCAGAATTCTGACCACGTACCACCACCGCCGCGAAAACTGAATCCAAAACCTCACCCGCTCAGAGCGCTGAGGTAATAACAACAACAACAATAATAACAAGTGAAATTCATTTGCTTACATTTTGTGGTTGAATAGGTACTCGTTGGTGATCCAAACCCATCCCAGGGATTATGACAGTCATCTTACGTGGACCTTTGAATCCCAACACATTCGTATCCTATTTGTTTAGCAAGGAAGAGGTAGAGTACGCATTAAAAACAAAATATGACGGAGTGCATCATAGCAAGGGACAACATATTATTTGGCGGAAAAAGCCATCCAAAAATAAATTTGATCAGGTTTCTACGTTGAAGACTACCAGAATTACTCCCACTACAACTTCCTTTAAAACTGAAAAAAATCCTTAAAAGATAAAGGGCACAAATTTTCGCGACTTTGGCCCTGAATTGCGAAATTAAGTTCCGCGAAACTCGTTAAAAATTAAATAATCGCGAAATTTAGTTCCGCGAAACTCGTTAAAATTAGCCAATCGCGAAAATCAAAAGATTCTTAAAGATTTTTTCACTGTTTCACTGTTTCTTTTTTATAAACCAAAGTTTGTTTAATTGCGAAAATTAGTTCCGCGAAAATAGAAACAAATCGTAAACCGAAAATTAGTTCCGCGACGAAACTAGACATTTTTGGACCTCTCAACTGCGAAGATTAATTCCGAGAAAATTTCTGTCCGCAAAGATTTCTACCCTTAAGGTTATCGGGCAAAACAATATCGGACAAAAGTGACGAAATCTTTTGAAGGTGAGCAATTTCACTTGTAATCTCAAAAACCTACATAAATAATAGCACACAATTCCTCTCTCAAGTTGGATCCATCTTGTAGAACACCTCCCTTTTTCGGATTCTGACCGCCGTCAAAGCAAGTAAATTTCGTACCCACAAGGTTAGATCTAAAATAAAGTGTAGGTGATTTTTTTTTTACTCGTTTCTCTTTGCATACGTAAAACCACGTTTTAGTGGTAAAGGCGTGGTCCATAATAGACGATACCACTTTGCTTAAAGCGAAAATCCGCGGATCTGCGGGCTGGTAGAATGTATTCCTTCCTTGGCTCAAATTACAAAGCCTAATGGAACAAGGACTAAGCTACCAGCCGGCTATAAAAAAAAAGTAACAATTTGAATAATACCTTAATTTGCCCACAAAGTTTTCTCCGGCCCTTGATAAATCTATAGGGTCCATTGCAATCAAATAATTGGATGTCTTACTCTTCTTTCTTTTTCGACCGGCTAACAAAAATATCTACAAGAAAGGAAGACGGAAGTTAGAGCAACCTTCGATAATGTTTGATGGGGTAAAGTTAACTGTTGTTACGTAAGTCCTGAAAGTTCTAATTGAAAACTAAATCTCGTTTCAAGACAGTTTATTTTATTGGATAATGTTCTCGCCATCAAACTGTTACAAAACTGTCTGTTTTAGTTTATCCCTAAGCTAGACAAAGTTGAACTTACAATGTAAATATCAGGCCGTCCGAAATTTTTGCTCATGCTTATTTTGCGCTAAGCGGGACCATATTTTGATAATCCCACGCAAACTTTGAATCAATTGTTTCAGTAAATCGAAACTTGCGAAATGGCAATAAAAAAGCATTGCTTTGTAGCATTAGAAAATCGAATTAGAGCTTATAATTCAGTTGTCTTTGTTACTAAGCTGTTCTCCAAATTGAAAGAAGATGTCTCTTGCAGATCTCCCAGACCTTGTGAAAGCTTAAAATTTTATGTTATATGATTTGATGACAATTTTTGGTAATATTTTATTGGTAAATGGCACAAATATTTTTTTCGTAGAATTCAAAATTGGTGAAAGACTCACTATTTGGGAAAACTCATAGAAAAAATAGCTTTATTCATTATTCCCAGAAAATGTTATGAACACAAAATTATAAACTAAATAAGGTCCGGAAGTGCCCGAGCGATTGATCGCTCGCATAGGTTTGTAATATACTGGTTTGCCACGCGCAATCGTAATAACAGCTGGGGGTCTGTGTGTATCGTAAGTTAGGAGTTGTAAGTCAGTGGGTCCAGGGTAGAGCCTTGGCGGGGCTTGTGGCAAAGCCCCAGAATGTATTTGACATTTACTGTACTTTTTGGCTGAAAATAACCTCAAATCTGAGATAAAAACGACGGGACGGTCTTTTTACTAACTGTCAAATGTAGTTTTAACACTACCTAGTTCAAGATCTTGTTAGGACGGAATTAACTATTTTTACCAAATTATTGGTTGAAATTTTATGATATGACATTTTATCAAAATTTTAGGACAAATTTAAGAAATTTTCAAATGTTATGATATTTATGACATTTTTTATCAAAATTTTAGGACATTTTTAGGAGAAATAATTGCTAAAAGCAAATGATACAGATTTCTTGCTACGTAAATCCCAATAAACGGGATTATACTAAATTATTTAGTGTTTTGTTTTTTTAAAAGCATTAGTGTAGTAACATAATAAGATTGAAAAACGAGATAATGCAAAGCTTACCAGATTACGAGAAGCGAGAAAAATCTTTTTTGAGAAGGGGCCCACGCGATTTGGTTAAACTCGACTGAGGCAGCAAATTCAAGGAAATGTGAAGTTCCTACCTTTTTACCGTCGTCTTTTTCAAGATGTAGAAAATAGGTTGGGAACATCTGTCGGTCCACGCCCTTCTTATCTCGCGTGATTCTACACTTGACAGTTTGGCCTTGTGGAGCCGGCCTAAAACATTCCAATAACAAACAAATCAAGCAAATTATCTTAAAGATGGTGTTAGAAATTTAATTGTATTTTTTAAGCGTAAAATCAAGCGCGTCTTACGTTAGTATGAATTTGGCAACATCATCTATCTCAACATCATTCAATGTGTTATTTGCAGAAACCTATGAAAGGATAAAAACAAATTAACTATAGCGGAAGTCCACAGATAGGTAATAATGATTTACTTTTGCGGCGAAAATAAAATCGACAAATTACGTTATATGTTATAATCGTACACAAAACTTAGTTGAAACACACTTTGTTTTGGTTTACTCATACCATATGAAGTACTACATGAATTCCCATGATTTCTGATGGTCTCTTGTTTTTTTAAATGTCTTAAAATGTTTGACGAAAAAAAGTATCAAATTCTTACATTTTCTTTTGAATCACCCCCTTCCGGGCCCCTTTTGATATCGATAGGCGCCGCATCGCGGTAAGGTGAATAAGACCGCCCGGCACGCACGTTGGGCTCTACGTCAGGTAACTCAGCCGATTCGATGCCATCTTCGTCTTGCTCGTCAGATGAGTCAACTTGCGTCGCATTTTTAATGTTCCGATTCCTGACACCACCATCAACAATCTTAAAGGTTGAAGGGAACCCAAAATTAAAAATATAGAATTTTGTCCTGGCAAATTCGCGAATAAAATTCAGCAAAATTCACAAAAACCTTCATCATTTTGGCTATATTTTAAACCTTTTAAAAAAATCCTCTAAGATATTTCCAGAGCAGAGAGATAATAAAATACAGGGTTTATTTCAAACATAAATGTTTTTTATCAAGTAAATAATCAAGTAAATAATTACCGGTATAAGAATTTTTTTTAAAGTTATCATTACGACAAATTAATAATTTTTAAACGAAAAATCTTTAATATTGTTATATCACTTTGAAAAAATTTCTTAGTCAAAGTTTAAAAAACAGTTCACGGGAAAAAAACGTTGCGGCAAGCGTCTTAAAAGAAGAATTTTGCATAAGAAACTTACCAGAAAAGGACGAACTAAATCTTAGGAAAGTTAAGATTTCAGGTTCCTACTGGTTTATAGGGATCTAATACAATTCAAGAGCTTATACACATGTAACTTGTTTTAAAAAAGAAGTGTGAAAAAGGAAAAAATAATATATTCTTTTATCTAATTTTACTTTTTCTCGTTTTAACAGAAGAACAAGCGATAAGAGACAAGACGATAGCCCGAAATAGTTTTGACCTTAACTACACTAAAAGATGTTTTTGATAGTTACGAAAAAGCAAAATAGTGAAAAATACCAACCAAGACTTACTAGTGGACCAGCTACATCGGAAATATCAAAATACTTCAGTCTCTTATAAATAGCCATACCTTTTAATAGTGAACCAAATATATTTTTAAAAGATACATACACGTTTTCTTCACTTAAAATCGCTACCAAAAAAAAGCTGCCCGAACAAGTTTAAAGACCATGATTGTTACTTTTTAAAGTGTTTTTTTTTTCTTTTCTTTCTTTCTTTCTTCTCTTTCTGCTTTTTATTTTAATATTTGACAAAAGCCAATTATTTATTATTCATGGTATTTTATTGAGAAGAAAAGGAGAAGTATTTTTTCCCTTGTATTTCTATAATATACTTGTAACAAAATTGATAAGGAGAGTAAGTAAAGAGTAAATAAAAAAGCAAGAAAAAAAAATTCTACATATACGAAAGTGAAAATTTTAAATTCGGGAGTAAACGGTTTTCTCTAATACTTTTCAGTATGAAAGGAATTTGAAATTTATTTAATTCGACCCTTTATATAATATCAGAAAATACAAGTAAATAAGCTGTTCAGAATAAATACAAACTTGCATGGTATCTAAAGGTGTTCTAGGTCCCCCCCAAAGATATTAGGTCCTCCAAAGACTTTTAAATATAAAGCCTCTATATATGTCCGCAAAATGAAATAAAATAGAGAAATCTTATTTAGCCCCCTATAATTAATAGGGTCCCCCCAGGATTCTTACCATGACATGTAACAGGGTTTCTTTAAAACTACTTAAGCAGTCTTCTTGCGTAAGTAACATACAGGAGGATGACAGCACTCGAAATAAGGGCAGGTCACCGGTCATTGACCGGCCGATGTCGATGTCATGTCATCGCGGTCATGCAATATATTTTTTAATCTTAGAATATACAAAAACATGCTTTTTAGATATATTTTTATCATCATATTTTTTATTATTATTATTATCATCGAATGTTTACCCAGGATAGCCTCTCAGTACTTAGTAGTACTATAGGTAGTAACTAAGTAGACTGAAACACATACAACGGAACCTATGGAAATTAGAATTGAGAGGTTATCCTCATCACTGTGACTAGACTGGAGCCGCTTCTTTATTACGGATTTAAAAACCGGATTACGGCAATTTCGGAAAAATATTGCGGCACGGGAAAACTCAGAAGAAGCGACTGGGAGCAATTGGCTTTTCGAGGTTGCGCGAACTCAAGCAAGCCTGCCAGAATTCTGACAGATAGAGAACAAAAAAAAAGCCGTGAGAGCAGAAGTGAAGCAAGCGGGGGTTATGTTTCGTATCGGGGGTTATGTTTCGTATCGGGGAAAAAACAAACATTGTTGAAAGTGAATTCGTAAAAAAAGAGGTCTTGTGGAAACGTGGAAAAAAAATTTTAGTCTAAAAGAATCGAGATTACATAAAAAAGAAGTAGCGAAAAGAATGATCTGAATATCAGGTAACTTTCTTAGTGGCAGGCACAAATCTTCTACTACATTATGCATTTTGTGAAATCTTACTCGACTTGGTCGCGTCTTGTTTTATTTGACACCCAACTGGAAGTTACAAAAGCTTACATTTTCATGCTTGGCCATTTTTAAAGTATTTGAAAACATAAGAACCCAGTATAACCAAAACAAGTTTATTGTTACTGTAATGTATCAATAAGAAACCTCACTTAGTACCAGATAAGTACATATATGCAGAAGATAGGAGACGAACTTACAACTAGCCCTGGCTATACTGATTATACAGAGCTACAAACAAACATGAGGGATTTGTATAAACTGGCCCGAATTGAATAGATATATGATTATACTTGGAGCTAGCTTGACTGTTGACAAAGTCGAAATGGTTTATGATAGACACGAACACAAGCATTACAGATATAAACACAATCAAGAAAAAACGTAACCGAAGTAGCATATTACCTAAGCTAGAATTTGTTGTATCTATAGTTATTTATTTTACGAATCGAAAAAAAAAATTGTATACAGGACGGACGGGAAAGATTTAGCTTATCGAAAAACGTACTTTTTGTAGGGAAAGATTCCTGTTGGTCTTATTTTGTTGTTTGTGTCTTTTTTGTTTACTTTTTTTTTACTTTCTAAGAGTAAAAACGGCCAAAAGCCACTAGACGTTTTATAATTTTTTATAATTTTTACTTTTTTCTCGGAGTCTAGACCTAGACTACACTGTAACCGGAGGTAGTCTGATTTGCATACATTGCGAAACGGGAGTTGTCTTAATGTAGATTATCAGTCAACCGGTAAATTATCGGTCAGCTGGAAAAATATAAATTATTGGTTAGCTGCACTAGATTGGTAAATTATTGTTCAACTGGTAAAATATATACAGTTTAGTTCAACAGGTAAGTTATCGGTCAACCAGTAAATTTCAATCAAACAGTAAATTGAACTGGTTTTGAACCGAAAACCAAATCGACCAGTCTTTGAGCTGTCATTATGATATGGTATTGTTGTTCTTTTAAAATATAAAAAGCTGTATACAGCTTATGCGAAGCAAGCATAATAAAACCCACCAAAACAATAACTAATCAACAAAGTCGCACTGACTGGAGAAAAAAGGTTTCTATGTAGGAAATAATAATTACCTCTGTTGGGATGCCGTCCTCATCTGTAGTTTCAACGGTAATGTTATTCGAATTTGGTACATCTGATACGAATCCACTATTCACCATTCCCGCACCAGGGGCTACATCTAAAAAAAAAAATGCTTATCTTCAAAATATTTAAGAAAGATGGGAAGCATATCCGCTTGGCCGTTCACTAAAATGATGTTCGAAGATAACAAAAAATAGGTTTAAAACATTACTCGTCTGACTTACTTTGGTAATATTAGCAATAACATATTTAAAGAATAAGCATTGAAAACCGGTCACCAAAGGAAAACCGGTCACCAAAGGTAAACTGGTCACCTTTTTGAGTATGCTTACGAATAGAGGTGATGAAGAGAACAATCACTTCACAGACGCATATATTGAGATTTGATTTTAGACTGCGAGAGAATGTAGAATATACATTATTGTGAGAAAGAAAGTCCTGACCATTGGTATATTCTTATTTACTGGTTATGTAATTTTTTTTCACTAGGATTGTAATACATACAACTTACTTTGGTAATTCGTGAAAACGTGGCGATATAAACTAGAAATACCATCCATGCCTCTAAGCGCTTTAAAAACAACGTTCGTTAAAAAGGATGATATTGTAGTGCAAGAACGCTATCAAAAATACGCAATGCATAGGCCTCTTATTGAAAACATTAAAAAATATTTGACGTTTTAATTTAGTTGTAGAGCCTGTTCGCGATTATTACTATTATTTGTATTTTTATTGACTAATGTTTACCCAGGATAGCCTCTTTAGTGCTAAGAACTAAGTAGTAGTAGGTTGTACTAAGTAGATTGTTCAATGAGGGTCCTGCCTACGTTGCGAAACACCTACATGGGAACCTATGGGAACCATTGCGTGCCGTATGATTAAAAAACACTCATCAACTTTGCATTAATGCAGTATTGTTTTTTTTTAAGGGTTTATTTTGATTTTACCTAAAATGTGCAGGTGATGTATTCCACAACTTTGGACTAATGAGATCTTAAAACTATACCAATAGACTATGAGTAGAGAAAAAAAGCCCGAAACATTATGTCGGGTTAGAATAGAATTGAGCTAAAAGGCGAACCTGTTGCTGTGTTGCCACCCCCACTAGTCTGCTGCCAAGACTTGTTTGCCGATCGGGGTCTTGTACCAGCTGTTCTTGGTCTCATGTCGTTGGCCTGCATCATCCCTTGAGTTGAATAAACACACGCATTTATTATATCCATAGCTATTACTTTACAAGCAAGCCTCTTAGTTTTAAGCTAGAAGTTAGTTAGTTTTAGATTGAAAAGTAAAAACAACAACAAAGAGTTCCAAGCGCTTCATTGATGGTGGCCACCTTGGTTTAGAATTTGAATTATACAGCAGTGCCGTAACCACAACATTGATAGTGAGAGGTGGGGGGGGGGGGGGGGATTTTCAAAATTCAATTCTTTACATTGGCTAAAACAGGTAGCTGTGACGATATTTTCTGAGAAAATTTAGGAAATATGGAGGTGATGGGAAAGTACATAAATATCAGACAAATCATTTATAAAGTTCATAAAGTTATAAAACTCTCTTAAACAAAATGTTATTTATTCTTCAAAAAATATTTTTTGAGGGCCCCCATTCCCGCGGTGGTTACGGCACTGTACAGATGTTTTACTTTACTAAAAGCTATATGAAAAGGGGTTACGATCATTTTGATCTTTTAGAGTGTTTTCGAATTCAAGGCATGCAGAACATCTCTATTCAAAATAAGTCAGATGAAGGATTGAGATGACTTGTCGACTTTCTCGTTATAGATTTCACCACAGTAGAAAATATTGACTATATTCTGCATATACGCTGGCTGCTTAGAAGCGAATAAAGGAAGGGTTGGAAGGGAAGGGTTTAGCTCATACTTTAACAAAAGAAGAAATTGAGGGTCTACAAAAAAATAATGATGATACCTGATCCCATTCTTTTTTGCTTTTGTTTAGCAGCAGTTCTCTGCCTCTAAAATTAATGAAAAAGAAAAAATCTATTAAATTTCAAAGTAAAACTTCATACGCCATCAAACGGCAAACTTTTCATGCCGATTTGCATTTCATTAATAGGCGATTTATGATATTTTCCTACGAAAAATGCTATCAGTAAAAAATAAGACCGAATTGCCAAACTATGCATCATAAAATGGCGTAAAAAGCTTGATAAAGGAACTTATTTAAAACTATAAACATCAGGGTTTTTTTAAACAAAATAAAAACAAAAACGAAAAAAAAAATTATATCTTAGAATAGAACTGTATTTCTCAAAAAAACAAAAACAATAGCAGTATCATTTAGCATTATATAAAATCACTAAAAGTTTCGGCGCTACAAACTTTCGGTCGAAATTTTTAAACCCTTGTTTCAGAGTTTTTTGACAGACTTTATTGATTCAGTCTGTTGTTTTTTCTTACCTGTTACTGATTTTACGTTTTAAGTTCACTCGATATTGCATTGATAATCTGTCTGAAATACTGGTCCAAAATATTGAAAATTTGACGACCGAAAGTTTTTCCACCGAAGTTTTTTCGCCGAAACATTATCCACTGAAACTTTTCGTGATTAATGTATGTTTTTAGTAAATTGTTTTGTCATTATTTACCTGTTGTTCAAGTTTTTGTTGAAAAAGATTATTGGAAGGGCTAACTGCTCTTGCATCGTCTTCATCCATAATACTGTAAGAGAAATTTAAAAGAAAGATTGATTCAAGCTAGAAATAAAGATCATAGATGTGCGTTACAAGTAATAACTTATTCAAAGAAAGGAATTAAACCTCAAGTAGTCTAATCAAGTACTCTAAAGTACATCATAATAATAGAGTTTAAAAAGCCCAAAAAATATTTAAAATGTAGGTAATATTTATTGTTACTCTTCCTATGTTAAAGCCCATCTTAAAATACTGTTATTACCATTTTCATATCGAGCTAAAGATAAATTAGCCTTGAGATTCTGTCTACTTTATCCCTTCCTCCCACACACATCTCGTACACATCAGAAGAAGAAATTTTTTTTTAGTTAGTGTAGGAATAAAACAAAACAAGTTTCTGTCTAAAGATGAATAGGAAGAAAACAAACCTTCCTGGAACCCCACCAGCATACCTGGAAAAAGAAAATGAAAAAATTTTCAATCTCATTAAAATAGGGATTCATATTTCTGTTCTTATTTGCTTAGTACTCAATCTAGTTTTCTTAGGTACTCAATATTCAGGCAAACTATTTTAAAATATGTTTACTTTATTCAGTTCCCTTATTGGAAAACTATATTTTGTAAACTTCTTGGGTGCTCATCATGTTCGAACAAAGAAGAACGGTATGAGGGTAATGGAGTCTAGACCAGAAATACATTGTTTACAAGATGAATTTCTATTATTGTCGTGCATGTGAGATGTCGGACCTTTTAAGGACAGTTAAACTCGCCCCTCTACCCTTCCTCTCTGAGATTTTTGAGAGTATTTAAAAGTTGGGTTACTTTGATTCTATCTATTTACCTTTATGCAGTTATTAGCAGACAAATGTATACACTGTTGTGTTAAATAAACTTTTTAATGATGGTTTTGAATGTTTATATACATAATCTTGCATTGAGTTGCAAAATAGTTTTCTAAACTAAATCAAGCATGTTTTAATATATGAAACCAATCTAAAAAAGTGCTTAAATTTTGAACAAAAACAATTTAATTTACCTTGAATAAGAAGAAACACAAATTAAAAAATATTTGGTTACAGGGTGGCCACTCAAAATGAAAGTTATATTCAAGTACATTTTCAAGTATATTTTTTCAGTTTTCAAGTAATCCTGTGATAAAATTCCAGTACAAAAACAAAAATTCCAGTATTTATGACGAAAGAAA
>JAYRBV010026015.1:0-20968 GCA_036023255.1 Mitrocomella polydiademata
AAAAGACAATTTGCTTTTTGTTTAAAAAAACTAAGCGCACTGATTGGCTAAATAATTTCACGAAAGTGTAAAAACCGTTTCCAGTCTATTTTGACAACACGCTGGGAAATTATAAAGACCATATGAATAATATCAAAATGATTATGAATTTGCAGACCGTGCTTTGTCTTTATCTACGGAATTATTTTTAAGAAAAGACTTATTTTTTTATCAATCAGTATATGTTCATCTTCTTTTGAAAGACTTCTATAGGAATCTAAATCAATTTGAAATCAGGTGAGTCTTTTTTTCTGAAACATTATTTCGTTGAAAGGAAATTTCTTCTACATGTCATACAATGAAAATCTGAGTCAGTATTTTCTAAATCTGGTCTGCATTTTTTCATGTATTCTTTTTCTCCAAGTTGAATAAAGAATTCGATTGACGTAGAGGTGACACAATGACGATGTCATTAAATTTTAGATATTGTCTTGGTGTAAAGAAAGTGAAGACACAGAAAGTTTCATCTTCGGAAGTTAGTAGTCCTACTTCATGTATTTGTGTACAAATAAATTGGGAAGGAACTATTTGGTGTATAAAAGCTGTCACTACTTGTTCATTTGACGCCTCGTGGGATATTTGTTGTTCTTCAACTTCTTTTATTTCTTCATTTTCATCAAAGACTATAAAAGAACTTTATTCACTCGCGAAGGACAAGCTACTTTATAATAAACATTACTTTAAGTCTTTTTTGTCATTGACTTGTGTTTATAGCTGATTCGCAGTCGTAGTCGAAAGTGAAAGGATCATTCGCAAAACGTAAACAATTATTAACTGGCTGTTACCACTGGATTTTTCAATTTGTTGGTTCCAGACAGTGATTCTGCTCACGGCAATTGTCAACCAGACCTCATTCTGAATGATGCTTAACATAACGTTTGTTTACTAAAATACTAACGAATTGATGCTCAAAATTAGTCAAGTGGAACATTTTAATTCTTGACTATACTTCTTCAAAAGAGATTTTCAGAAGTAAGCAGGTATTTTTTGTCACAGTGAAGTTTTCTGTGTTGATAACTACACCACCAAAAGAGCACATATGAATTTCAAACATTAAATTTCGAAGTCTATTTTATTCTTCACGAAGTATTTGTTTACATTTGCTTTTGGACTAGATTGTCAAAAATGGCAACAGATGCAGTTACTGTTTTTGCTCCATCATTTGGTATTGATGATTGCAAAAGCTTCCAAGGTATTGAACTGAAAGAATCAGTCAGTTTGGACTATAAAAATGGATATCAACCTGGTACCAAGAGATATGGAATGCCTCTAGATGAATTGGAGGCAGCAAAAGAGGGAGATTTTCTAGTCAGAGTGAAAAAGAGCAAGGAAAACGAAGAAAGTAGCAAAGAGAACGAAGACACTGCAATTAATGGAACAAATAAAATGAGTAGCGAATTGAAAAAAAAGAGGAATTCACGCAAAAGAAACCGCAGTGACATGTCACCTGAGGAGCTGCGGCGGTTGAGGGAACGAGAAAGGAAGGCTCAACAAAGTAGAAGGGACCGAATCAGAGCCCAAAAGGTGTGCCTTTAAATATTTTGATTTAATTTGCAATTTCATTCCTGTTCATTTCTTTTGATATCTCAAATTTTTAATTTTGTCAATTTTCATAAGAAAAATTCATCACAAAAACAACCCTTGCATCCTATGGTTTTTATCATTTTTATTCATTTATCAATTCTTTTATCAATGTGGGAAAAGTCTTTCAATGATGGAAGTGTCTTGAAAATTTCTTATTTTGATAACATATTATATCTTCTTTTATGTTACCAAAAAAGACGCATATGCCATTAATTGATGGTCTTCACAATAAAAAGTGATTCCATTGTGTTTGAAAACACTTTAATTTATCAAAGTTCTTTGTCTTTCCCAAAAAATATGAAGCAGGTGACATCTTCTCTTTATTCTTCTTTCACATCAATATGTTTGAAAGAATTGACAAAAGTATATAAAAGGGAATCCTTTTCTTACAAAGAACAGCTGTTTCACTTTTTATGTCTTCTTTTTCTGCCCTGGTAATGAATATAGATATTTTGTATAAGCATAAAGGACAACCAATCCACCAAGACTCTTTCTATCTTTTTTTTTCTTGCAACTTGTAAGGATTACTTTTGTAATGATCTGCACAGGACATTATAATGAAAATCAAAACGCCTTTTCTTTTAGGGAACAAAGACTTAATTTCCTTTTTTTATTTATTTTTTGTGATAAAGTAACCTGTGTTCCCTGTTAAACTTATATTTCCTAACCAGCATCTTTGATTTTGGTTTTTCAATCATATCCCCTAAAAGATCGTAATCACCAATTTTCATTTAATGTAAGAAAAGCTGTAAAGAAATTTTCAAACCTTTTTAAGACCTTTTAAGTAGAACTATCAAAAGGGAAAGATGAAAGTACTTCTGACAATATCCATTCTTTGAGAATTCACCTTATGGTCCTATACTTTTATTGGTCACATATATATAGATATTTTTTTAATCTTCTTGACAAAGATTTTTTTTTTTTTTTTTCAAATAACTGATTGGCATTTTTTTGTAATCAAACTGATGTAACCTCGCACAAATTTTTAAAATTTATCAAATTACTTAACTGACAATATTTTCAATTTATTCAGAGACAAAATCAGGCTTGGCATGATGACGATGCTGCTTGGGAGGCCTTTCTAGATCAAACTGATGATGACAAAAGTGGAAACAAAACAAGTGGAAAACATTCATCATCAATTCCATCTATGGTTTGTCAAATTGAGGTAAATAAATAAAGCTTTTTACATTAATATCCAACAAATAAAATTACAACCATAAAAAGATACCTATAAGTTAACATGGTTTTGTGTGAAATTGAACAAGTATCAAAATAAAGTACTGACGTTACTCATAAGACTAAACATAATGTTACGATTGAAAATATAATACTTGTTTTCATTTTAGCCATCACATGATAAAGAAGACTTAGGAGATGGCATCAATGATGAGAAAGAATTTATGGATGAAGTAAAAGAACCTAGACTGGAAACTCAAAATTCACTTGAATCAGAATCGAATACTGGAAGTAACAACTCACTTGGTTACAGTTCCGATGATAGCAACCAAGATTCATTAAAAGATGACAACAGCAAAAGATCTAGTCATCGCCAATTTCTACCTTCTGAAGAGTTAGAAAAGTTGAGGAAGCGCGAACGTGATGCTAAAAGAATACAAAGGGAAAGATGCCGACAAGCTAGCTCAGATTCTGGGGTAAATAACTTAGTTTAAAATGGTGATAGACTGGATCGAGGAAGATTTATTTACTGGTTATTTAAACAATGGTCTCTTTGTCATTTGCTATATTTTAGTTTAACTTTGCTCTATTTGTCATGATTTGAATGCTCCTTCAAAACTTTGAATGTCCTTCATAATATGTATATTCTTTTGATTTTCAACATACCTGCTGTTCATACTACACTACACTATACACCTATTGCTTATTTGAAAGTTCAATGTGAAGTCAAATTGAATTCATGATGGATTGATGAAAACCCTCTTCTACTGGCTATCAATTAGTTCGTACTGTATGGATATTTGTGGTATTTATATAAGTGCTTACTGACAAATTTTCATTGTTGTTTAATTCTTTGCGTTTTAGTCTCATTCTAAAGATAAGCTATCTGATGAGGAATCAAATGATTACCAACAAGTAAAAAACAAGATTGAAGAAATTATGAAAGAAGAACCCAAACATCACAACCATCAGTACAATGAAGATGAGCTGAACATTCACACCAATCAGTATATCAAAGATGAGCCCAAAGTACACAATCACCGTCAGGAAAATGAACCTATTGAAAGAAAACGTTCCCACATCGACATGGAAAATGAACCTATTGAAAGAAAACATTCCCACATCGACATCGACAGACACCATGCTCATGACGAGAAACGACATCATCATCCTCACAAACCACATTATCTATCATCACCTCCACATCATCAGCCAAACATGTTTCATCATAAAATTTCACCACACTCCCATCACAACAGAGACTACTTTCCTTCCATGTATGCTCCTGATAGCCATCACCATAGGCATTACTCACCAACTGATCGAAAACACTTTGTATCAGATGTAAAACATCATCATCCAGATAACCGACACGAAAACCATCATTATCACCACCATCATGATAGATATGAAAGGCAGGACCATCATAAGCACTATTATCCTACTCAATTTGTTCCAATTATTCATAGTCAACCAGATTCTGGAAACACATCACCTATCGGAGATGTTGGAAAAGCAAAACATTCCATTTCACCGCAATGTGAAAAAAAGAAAATGATCAGTAGAAATGTTGATCGCAAAAAGTTATCAGAAGAAGAGTTGGAAGAGCTGCGAAGGAGAGAGAGAGACTACCAAAGAGAAAGAAGAGCTAGAATTCGAATGGAAAAGGTACATTGAATATTTCAATACATCTAAAAGTTAACTTACAATCCTTATTTGAATTGATAAACTCATTTTTATGGTCCCTTTTAAAGTACTTTTTGGAGATAATGTACAGTAGTATTTAAGAAAAAATTACTTAGAAAATCTTCAGTAAAGTATAATATAGTTGCAATCGATAGAATGAACTCTAAATGAATGAATGTCAATGTCAAAATTGCGTTTTATACATCTACAGTCCAGCAGTTAATCTTGTTACACTTTGATTTTAGGCTAAAACACAAGCTCAACAAGAACGTTTCCATCACAAAGGAAGAGAAGTGTTACCTCCAAACTATTACCACCACTCTGATATTTATCGCCACCACATGCATCAACATCCACAAGAGAGGTCAATGGATATCATATCGAGGTATGAACCTCCAGAACATTTCAATCACCGTGATATGTCTCCAACTGCTCCTGAATTTAAAAAGACTGAAACAACAGATGAACGCTCCGAAGAATTGAAAGTAAATATCCCAGAAAGTGACAGTCGAGATGAACAGCTTGATAATAAACCTGAAGCTGATTTACTACAAGTTGTCCCAAAAACTCGAGATTGTGAAGAAAAATATATCCCGCCACATGCAACATCCTCTCCTGTCGAAGAAGAACCACCAAAATCTAAGAAAAGTTTGTTGGAGAGTATCTGTTCATCTTTGAAGAAGGAATCCAGTGAGTGGACTGATAACGAAGAAAGTAGACTTGTTGTTGACTTAGAGATCGAGGACATGGACAAAGACAAGGAAAAAGAATCTATGGACAGTGAAGAAAATCTGGCGAAACTAAAGGAAGAACTGATGTCCAAAGACTTTCGTGTAGAGCAGCAACAGTCTGAAGATCAGAAGATGAGAGACAAGATGACTGAGGATCAGCTTGAGAGACGTAGACGATCTAATCGTGAAGCTCAGAGGCGACGTCGCGCACGTCTCAAGATGCAAGGAAATGTTGATGACAGGCTTGAGTTTGACCATCACGGTGATGACATAGAGAAGGAGAAGAGGTTGAATGGCGAACGACACGAAACGAGGAACTTTCATATGAAATCGATAAAATCAAGACCAGACTCTTTATATATGCAAAATATGCACGACGTTTACCCTGCTCATAGAAATTCCTATCATCATAAGGACAAAACACACGAACATATATTTTTACGTGATAAATATGGTCATCACTTACCTGAGCCCTTCACTCATCGTAACAAGCACGCTTATCACATTCCTCACCATCATGGAGGAATGGATGTTGATAGTTCACCTCGCCACCCTCATTATTTGTACGAACCCTTACGTTCACCCGACCATCGCGACCACCCTGCCGCCCCACATCGTCCACACCATTTACCACGACATCACGACAAACTGGATAGAGAATATGAAAGATCGCCACATGATGGTGGTGCAACCAAACTGACAAATGTCCCTCCAATGAAGGAAAAAGAAAAATGTAAGTGATAACGTTTTTGCTTTAAAAAATCTGATTTAGCTATACAGTGTGTCCATGAATGATTGTACCCCTTTTTAATAATACCGCCGCTGGCTAGGCTATTGTAAAAATAAGAAGTTCATTATCCAGCGTAAATCTGACATGAAACTGGTTGGTAAGTGGTAAATCTTGCGTAGAGACAATCAAACTCTAGAATATATTACTTGATTGAATTTGCTTTGATCTTGGGTTACTAACATAGTATAATGGGAGCAGACTTATTTAAGGTGGCTAAAGGATACTTATCGTGTTTGTTCCTCGCTCGACCATGACAGCTTATAAGTGAGGCGTCTACCACTATGTAATGAGTCAGCCAATTACAATTTATTGATCAAATTTATGTTTGTATTTTTAGCACCCTCGCCACCATTACCACCTTCGGAAACCACCAACCGCCACAACAGTGAGTGCAAAGATGACTCATTCGGCAATGAAAATGAACCTGCTTTGAAATTAAGCGGTCGAAAACGTAAACAGTATGCGCCTCGCAAGTTAGCATCGTCCGCTAATACCACTCCTGATGAAATGATTGACGTGGTCAATCAAGTTGTCATATTGAATGATATGATGGACAATAACGATGGAATAGAACAGGAAGAAGAGAATATACACTAGGAAGAAGAATAAAATTCAGTAAATTTTTTATAGTAAGATAAATGGGAGATTTCTAGTATTTGAATTTATTATAGATGTTAAAGTTATGTGTATTGATTTCAGTATTTTCACCTAACCATAAATTTGTTACTTTAATTTGCGAAGTACCTGCGCAGGGAAATGTTTTAAGTTTCAATTTGTTTCGTGACAAACTTGATAAAGAATGCGGGGTTTTATGTGTTTCGTTTAATAGTATCTTCAAAAAAAAGCGTTTTGTATGTTACATTCGTGGGTAGTCCTTAGCTAATTTTTTTTCTATTTCGTTTTCGTTTTCATTTAGTTTAAAAATCAATGCATACACACCGGGCGGTTTATACCTCTTTGTTTCTTCCTCTCTTTATTTTTTATCTTTTCGTTCTGTTTTTAGAATATCGTTTTTGCACACAAATTCTTAAGATTTTCTTGTTTTAAAGATATGTATAGTGTTTATATAGCTCGTTGATTAGATTGTGAGCGCTTCATAAGAGAAAGTCCTCTTCTTTTTTCATGGTTTGTACATTTTCATCATTATAAAACAATATAATCAAATATCTCCCTTTACGAATCGGAACAACCTTTGAAGAGAGTTTTTTTAATCATCGCCGTGGTCTTTTCAAATCGACAGTTTATTTGGGTCATATTGATTTTTTTTAAAGAATTTAAATGTAAAGAGTTTATTAATATGCAGGTATATATATAAGGTATATATGTCAATTTCAGATAGAAGAAACTTTTATTCAAATAAATATAGATATATTTATCGTAAATTTATTTTGGACTAAATATTTACACTCCAATTTGCATTCATTGAAAAACGTTTTTATCAAAAGTCGGATTACACAAAATAATGTAAAAATTATTACCTTAAAACTTTTTATACAGAGATTTTATTTGACGAATTGATTATACAAAGTGTTTGAAAAAATCCCTTTTTCAAAATAAGAAGAAATGATTACCATTTCAGCTGATCCTTGCTTCTCAATATTTTTTGTGCTAAAACTAATTACTGTTTCTTTGTAACAATTTACTCTAATTTTTTTTGATATGAAACTCTGTTTCATTGTTAAATGTTTTCAAAAGAGGGAAATATTTTTGACACGCTCTATACCATCTTTAAAATGTGACTGCCCAGATCTCTTGACACTTACTAATGCTTAGAAATTTTGGCGTGGTTTTAATTTGACGATCTGCTGGCATAAAAAATGTTATAAAAATACATAGGATTTTCACAAAAACTGGTGTTTATTATCTTTTGCCAAATTTCAGATCTCAAACAATCTGTGTACTTTAAGGGGATTAAAGTTCGCGGATTTTGGCCTTATCCGCGACCAGCCACCAGCATTTTCAAAATCAATCTCAATTCGCGAAGTTTACTTAAAACGCAGAACTCAAAAAACCACTGTTTGTGGGGGAAAAATAATATAAAGCTGAAATTTGACACAGATTTTCCTTAGGATATAGGGAAATCATTTCCCAGAGTTCCCTTAAAAAGTAGATGAAAATAAAGTTCCGAAAAGTGACGTTTTTGGCACTTTTGCTGACGTCAGCATTCTCAGGTAACTAAATTTTGCATATTTCAAACAATGGGCTATTGTTTCAAACTCCTTGATTTGGTAGGCCTTGACGAGTAGTTTCAGAAAAGGTATTGTTTGATAAGTTTTAGTAACTACATCTTGAGATATCGACGTTGAACTTTGAGCGTTAATATCTCAAGATTTAGCTACCTCTGTTTCGGCGCCCGTAATTTTTGATCCCTACATTTTTATGAAAAACTTTAATGAAATAAAAGATAGCCATTGAAATTGTCTTTCTTGTGATACCAAACAATATTGGTTTTACTCTTTTCCAAAATAAGAAATCAACTTTTAACGTCTGAAAAGTTTTTAAAAAATAACACAAAAAGAAAGGGCATCTTCAAAAAATGTTGCGTATTCTAAGGGTTAAGGTATCGATTCGCGGACTCGAGGAAGTATAGCGAGTGGAGAACTTGCCTGACTAGCATTCAATATAGAGAATCGTTATAAAAGAAAAACTTTTTCACCTGTAATAATGTTGCAACCAGTTTTGAGAATCAGAGCGTTTTGTGGTTTCTTACATCCCTAAGACCGTATCTACAAAATGAACAAAAATTCAAAAACGTACAAATTGTTTTGTCATATGTTCTTGAGTTGTTGAAGTGTTTTTATTTTTCCAGAATGAGCACACCCTCACCCTTAGTGTCTTTTGAACTTCCACTTAGTGTAATTGTGGTCGTTTTGTTTTCAAAGCACTCAACGGAGAAATCTATCAATTTTGGTTTCGCGCTGTTGATGTTTTAATAATATCAAGCACTCGGCTAAAATTACTCAGGGAGTAACTTTTCAAAACAATTTGATTGATTTTTGTTTAATGACATGAATCTAATTAACAAATGTGTATGAATTCCACCCTCGATCCAATGGCGTTTTGTTTTTCGCGGGCGGTTTCCTTATTGTATAAGTTTGAACTGAAGTCAAATTAAGTCAACGTCAATATTTTTATATATTTCCGCCACCCGGAACTTTCAAACTTTATTGCCAAAGAAAAGAAAGACCATTTTTGGCGTCTCATTTTTGTGTTAACTCTGAGGATGCCCCTAAACCTTTCTAGCCAAATTAGATCTATACGCATTTTTATATCTACTAAATTTGTATGTATAACGCCTAAAAGCACTTTAGCAATTTTTTGCTCTTTTTTTTCAGATAAAGTCAACAAAGGAATTTGTTCTCATCTATTTTGAAATCAAACACCAATAATGTTTTACCGAAACATACATGTTTAGATACCATGCATAGCATGAAAAATGTTACCCTGTACCAGAATCTTCCGTCGCATGGTAGTAGCCGTGAGCGGTTTGGAAAGGATTGGTTCAGTCTAGAAAAATGTTAGCCAGGAGTCGTTCTTTCAGGAAATCGGGATTCACGGAGTATAATCTGAAAGAAAGAACCTATATTATACCAAAATTATAAAATAGAGAAAAGGAAAATTTAATAACGATTAGCATCATCTAGTCTAAAATGTTAGTCCAGCTACCCGATATACAGGGTGTATCAAAAAAAACCTTCTCGAAACAATAGAAATCTATTGTTAAAAGTAGATTTTTTTTTATACACCCTGTACCGCTTTGGGCTTTTTTGCCCTATTCATGGTCCATCTGCAAGATCCGCGTCTGATTTAGGTTTTTTCGTAGAACCTAGTCTCCTGACTGAGTGTCTTATAAGGAACATCTATTTCCGTAGATTATGATATTTAGACTGATGTACCAACCTTGTTCCCAGGGCCGTTTTGCGCTTTCATGTCAGATTTAAAAAAAAAGCCCAAGACAGCCCGGGGACGAGGTTTCTGATGTATACCATCTACCCCGCAGTATGGATTTTTTTTTACTTTAACTCTGCACAATCAATACGCCAGTGTTGCACTTGCAGGTAAAATATTGCAGTAAAGCGAGAAAAATCTCCATGTGTCCGCGACAACCTTGTTGTAAGTGCGTACTTCTTTCGAAAGTGCCTTGAAGGCACTGACCCAGCTTGTATCGAGAAGAAATGTTCCTCGTGTATACGTTTTTATGTCATGCTAAGTGTGGGAACGGATTTTGATATCAAAATATGCTAAATTCGCTTTCCTTGTAAATCCATTGCTCCGTTAATCGTTCAGTGTATATATGGATTAAAAACGGAATTTAAAATGTTTATTTTGGAATTATTACACTCGGTTATTTTCTGTTTTGTTTTCCGTGTAAATGACATTTCATTTCGCTTGTTTACGCCAATTTGTGAGTTGATGCTCTCCTGTTCGGTAAGCAGTCAAGAAAGCAAAGAAAAATGGTTTTCAAAATTTTGTCACTTGTTGTTTCTCTGTTAGCAAGTAAGTTTATTACTTGTTATGGGATTTGTTGTTCTTTACTTGTTTGTTTTTTCTTCCTGTATATAGATAGATATAAATAGTGCATACCACAAGCTATTGGCTCGGTTCAAAGAACATACTAGATAGGAAGTATACATACTAATTTTTAAAACCTTCAGCAGAATAAGAAGGGGAAGAAACATTAACGACAGCGATTAAATTCCCGTGAATCCCGAAGACCGACTCCAGTCTAGAGTTTGTGTGGTTCGATGATTTCCATTGCCTAAGTCCTCGTATTCTTTTTGTTTTCCTGTCCGTTTTTATAAGAAGATTTTTATTAAGATCAAGCTTGATTCTATAGTCACTTTACGACTTGCGTAAGTTGAAAGTTACAGCGCGGTCGCAAATTTTAATTCAACTTCTCATGCTTAGTCCGACACAGGACTTAGGGCGGTTAAAAGAAATTTGTGAAGCTTATACTGTTGGCGGTTTTTCGCAGCAATGGCCTTATGGTTTCTTTTCAAATTCTACTTTTCAATTTTTATTTTATTTTATTTTATTTATAAACCCCCGTCTCAGTATCCCAGTAAGATTATCCCCAGTGAAAAAACAAGCTAAAAGTCGATTTTTCCCACTGGGGCGATGAGACATGTGTATCTTACAAATAAATACATTCTTTTTGTATTTTAGTTTCGAATTGTTCAGCTTACGACTCAGGGTGTTGCGAGAATGGTTTGAAGCATGGTGAAAACGAATTCAAGCTAGGCTCTACAGAAATAGTGTGCCAAAGCAATGGCAATGGCGATTTCCTTTGTCAGATGTCCTTCAGGCAATGTTGCTTGCATGCTTTCAAATCTACCTATTGTACTCAAGGCAGACAACTTAGCTTGTAAGTTGATACTATACACGGTGTATCTAAGAAGATCTGTTCCTTTTCCTACGGGGCATTACAGAATGGTCGCGCAATGGAGTCATAGCAAAATTTATATAACGTCTATTACTTTATTCGAATAAAAATTGAGCTGAAATCTTTTGAATAAAATTTCGCAAATCAACAAACTGAGAAAGTTTCGCGAATCCTGATTTTGAAATTTATTTTTGGGATTAGTAAAAGCTGAAACCTTTTTTGAAATTCAAAAGTGACTCCACAAAATGCAAATACTTTGAAATTCCTTTCCATCTTGATTTAAGAATGCGTAATTACAAAAATGAAAAACTAGGTACCTTTCTTTCAGAAAACATACAACAGTATATCATGTTTATTTATTTTTGATGAAATATGGCACATTGAAAATGATCAATTTCAAAAACATTGGGGATAAACCGAGGCCTCAAGGAAAACATTTCTCGTACAACCTTTTCATTTAGACTTTTTAATGATGGCGGATGGTTATGACTTGTTTTTCTAGAGATAAGAAATCATGCACAGGTAATAAGGAAGACGACAAAAGCAAAACATCATGCTGTCAATGTTGTTCCCGTGGTACACACGATGGCAATATTAGAGGGGGATGTGACACGTCAAGGTTCTCAACTCAATCAGTGTACTGCCAGTCAGCATACAAGGATTGCTGTGAAAGAGGTTTATATATATTTATTGTTGTTGTTGTTTTAAACAACATCACTCTAAAATAATTTTGTCACTTTTGTCCGACATGGTAAGTATGATTTTGACCTTCAGTGACGGTGGGTGTTTTGATATTCTGAGGAATTTGAAAGTGGAATCTGTTGACAGTAGAGTTTGTGAAGCAATCCACGAGGGTTCAACAAGTTTATAATCATAAATCCCACAGAGGCAATCCCGAGACGCACTAACATATTTTCTTTTTCAATAAAAATATAAACTAAAATAAACTAAAGCCGACGTTTGACGTAAATAAATGAAAATTATTCAGTTTCCAGAATATTTGAAGCTATGTTTGAGAGTTCCATCTCAGTCACTAGTAGCTCACTTCTAAGTGATCTGGATCCTCTCAAACTTAACAAATGTAAATTTTGAATGAACTTAATTGCAACAGCAAGAAGGTGTTTTGTGTCCAATTTTTCAAAGAAGAATTGGTTTTGCTCGCAGTATACAGAATCAACCAAAATCATAAAGTTTTAGGAACCTAGACTTGATAAGTCGCTCTACGAGAATATCGGGAAATATCGGAAAATTGGGGAAAACGGGAAATACGGAACCACGGGAAACAGCTCCCTCTTCCGTTATCAAGTGTTATATAAAGGAGGGTTAATAAAGAGGGTAAGACTAATTCTAGTCTACTAGGAACCCCGAAGCATTAATCTTAGAAATTTGCGTATTTAACGGTCGGGCGGATCTTTTGCTTTGTCAGCAAAATAAATTTTAACAAATATGGTGGAATAGTAGCGTATTTCAGAAAAGCAGGTGTTTAAAAGCCTTTGCGCTTGTTATCAAAGCTGTTTGGTTAAATCACAAGCCGGTAGGAAACGGTAACAAATCATCGGTAACAAATATTTTTTCGCTGACTAAGCAAAAGTTTTTTCCAATACTTTTCTAAGCAAAAGAGTTCAAGATGCTACCGACCATCAAAGAGGCTGCCGACCATCAGCCAATAATGCTGCCGACCGTATACGGAAAACTTTTTTTGCACTGACGTCACGTGACGTATTATCTTAACTATTCGATAAGAAACAATGGGTGATGTCCACTATTTTGAAAATTGCACATGCACATATTGCAATGCACAGATCAAAATGGCAGGATTTTTTTATGGGACAGCAGGATCACTAGGCTGGACTTAATTTTTTCAATCTATAATCTATAAAACATATCAGGCCAGCATATCCAGTCAGTGTGTTCAAAATATTGCGTTCCGTACCAATAGAATACACTCCTCCACTCCACTCCACTTTGTATTGAGATGAAATAATTGCTTGCCTTTAATTTTTTTATTTCATTTTTCCTTCAGCGATAAAAAAGCACGAAGAAACAGTAAAAACACCTACTACGACAGAGACCATCCCAACCCCAGCAAAGAAAGCTCCCACACCCAAATTATTCGGTAAAAGTTGCAATGAAATCACGTGTGATTCTAAAACATCAGAAGGCTGTTACGTCACTAGTCAAGGAGTTGCAAGATGCAAATGTAAACCGGGTGTTGCCAACAGTGATCGCTTTACATGTAAAGGTACACCAATTTCGATCTTAATAATTTTTCCTCTTCCTCTATTTTGATATTTTGACTCTACAATGGGAGCAGCTATTAGTCTAATTCGCCGCAAACATTTATTGACAAATAAATCTCGTTCAGCAATATGGTATGCAAATTTATTAGACCATAGACTATGATCAGACTAAGTAACTATCAACTAATAGTCGGATTTGCATTCGTTGCCAAACGAAGTAGCTGTCTTTATACCAATTTCAAGTTGAAGGTCTACCTAATCAAACTATATCAACTATCGATGTATAAGAAATAAGAATTCTAAGAAAAAATATTTGATTCTAAACAAGTGAAAATAAAAAGAAATGGAACGGTAACTTTTTTTCTGGGGCGCTTTGTGTAACGAGAACGTTAGACTGGAATCATCCTTGTGTAACGAGAACGTTAGACTGGAATCATCCTTGTGTAACGAGAACGTTAGACTGGAATCGTTCTTTCGGGAAATCGGGATTCACGGATTTTTTTTATATAATTCTGAGATCGCATCAAAGTTATAAAATGGAAAGAAAGGAAAGTCAACGACTAGCATTATCTAGTTTACGAGAACGACAGAAGAACGTTCTGGAATCAAGAGTAGGAATTTGTATTTGTATATGTTATCTTTTAAGTGAGTTATACATTTTGGTGTTCTAGTTCAAGACAGATGCCGACTGGTAAAAAAGAAGTTTTGTGGGCCACATTTTTGTATGACGACCAAAGGCAAAGCAAAATGTTATTTAAATTGTCCGACACCGAGGTACCGACCTGTGTTTACAGAAGATGGAGATAAGATATGCGAAGGTAAGATGAAAATATATTGCAGTAATCTAACGGACGGGAATGATAAATTGCGAAGGTAAGAGATTTTCTAACATAAGATCAGAGTATAAAAGTACATTGTGTCCTAGAAAATATTGCGAATAAATTAATAATAACAGTACAAGTCGTCAATAGAGATAGCTCATTATTCTCTCATTTAAACTCCAACATCTCATTAGCATATCCCAGACCATCACCCGTTACTGAAATCTTCTTTAGTGTTTGGTACCGGTTAATCTTGTCACATTGTGAAATATATATAAAAGACATTCAAAAACAGGGTGGATGGGTAAACATCAATGAACTCGTATAAATTATATAAACGTAAATATAAAAATATAAAAATATAATTAAATAAACGTTTGCTAGCGTGCATACGTTATTTCAAACACACGGTGAAGAATGCTAGTCAACGGAATTTTCTCTATCCTGCATTTTCCCTAAATATTCGCTGTCGTCGCCGTTGAAAAAAATCCGACAAGCATAGCATTCTACATTGTCATTTAATTTCGTTTTATTCGTTTCCGTTTAGATGTTGACGAATGTGCATTAGGGATGTCAAAATGTAACTTGGAAACACAAGATTGTATAAACAAACTGGGTGGATATAATTGCAAGACAACACGTTGTGCTAAAGGGCTCACTATGAAAGACAAAACTTGTGTGGGTAAGTCGTGTCCTCTCTCTTTTCAGAAATAATCGATTAAAATATAAAAAGACAGAAATATCTTAATTTTTCAAATGAATTCACAGTGTGATAAAGCCTTTTATAATTTGCAATTACCAGATTCCAGAAATCGCTTGATACGAAAGACTTATTTTAGTGTAGGTTTAACTTTGAGCAGGCAGCATTTATACTTTAACACAGTAACTGTCGTACTGCACATAGCATTTTATGTGACAATACACCTTTCCACGGTTCGCGAAAAGCTACGTGCGCGCATCTTTTTAAAGCTCACTTCGTGTTTGTTTACCTCCGAAAAAATATGTATATAGAAAAAAGACGTCACAGTTTCAACAAGAAAAAAAAACATTTCATCAACATTTGAATTCCCATAGCGCTAAATCAATCTCTTGCCATTAAAATTATAAATCTTAAAAACCTCTAATTTAGAGCAGAATGCACAAGGGAGTACATCTTTCCACGGCCTGTAACTGTTCCGCAGAATATTAATTTTTTCGGAGGTAAACAAACCTATGCGCGCGCATAGCTTTTTGGGAACCGTGGAAAGGTGTATTCATACGAGATCGTAGCGAACTTAGGTCACCCTGTATATACGAGAAGTTTCTCATTTCAGACGTAAATGAATGCGCTGAAACTCCAGATATTTGTGGAAATGGGTATTGCCAGAATTATCACGGTGGATATTCGTGCCAGTGCAATATCGGGTATATTTCTTCCCTGGATGAAACGTGTGTCGGTAAGTAATCTTAGTAACAATGCTATACCTGATCTATTCTTGCTTCTGGTATTGAGCGCTAAACGATTTTGGATGTGACCAGGAATGGATTAGGGCGACTTACTATGCTCAAAATTTAATTGGGTTCAAACGAGGGTTTACTTTTAGTCGTTGGTTCTTTTTGTTGGCTCGAAAGAGAGACGTATTCCTCAATTGATGTAATCCTAGAAAAACATTAACGAGCAAGAACTATTATATAGATTTATTTATATCCGAAAAGGTTGATTGGCAATCCACCAACCTCGTTCCCAGGGCCTTATTGCATCCCTTTTGTCGATTGAAAACACACACATAAAAGCCCTGGGAGCAAGGTGTTGACACTCCTCCGCACTTCCTTTTTATTAAGATGTTAACGAATGTGCGCTTTCACACCGGAAATATTGTGACTACAAGTGTCAGAACACACAAGGAGGTTTTACATGTAGTTGCCCAAAAGGATATCGCCGAATTGGAGAAGACTGTGTAGGTAGGTAATTTAATGTTCTCACGAAATACTCTCTCATATGGAATGAAATTTACGCGCCGTGATAACGCGTGCTTGGATGGTTAAGTAAAACTGGGGTAAAGTTTGCGATTTCTTGGTTTTGGGGATAGAAGAAGGCCTTTCGTGCAGTCATGCAGTTTTGCAGTTATGCATTGAAACAAGAGAAAATTACTAAATTTATTCATCCAGCGTATTTCGTAGGTTTGATGAAGATTTTTTCCGGAAAAAGCTACTTTGCAATGATATTTTTCGTGCGAAATTCAATACATCATTTTTTCCGCTAAACTATTGACACAAATGACCGAAATAAATCTTGACAATATAAGAACTCCTTTAGAATTGATTTTATTTTGTTCAAAGAAGTAATTTTATTGAGACACCCTGTACAGTAGTGAGCCTTATTTTTACCTTTTTGTTAATTCTATGTGTAAAAACAGTGTTTTTAAGGTTTCTTTTTTCTACTTAAAGACATCGACGAATGTAAGACACTGGACAACCCATGTCAGAAGGATTCATACTGTTTCAATACCCACGGTTCGTACATGTGTGTTGATCAACGTTGTCCTGATCCTGAATATTATACCGCAAAAGAGCAGAGGTAAAGAAAAATAGTCAAGAAAAAGTTTATTGCGCCTTGATATATAATGATTTTCCAGCATTTAGATAAAGCCTTTTGTCATTTTGTAAACAAGAGTCACCTACTGGCGGCCTCTATTAGACTAAATAATCTCTTTCACTTAAACAACTTTTTAGAACTTGCCGTTTTTCCGATTTCCCGATATTTCCCGATATTCCCATAGAGCGACTTATCAAGTCTATAGTCTTTACCTGTGTTGTGTATATTGGAATATTGGGATTATATAACGAATGTTTTTAAATTGAGACTTTTGTTACTAAATAGCAACAAACAACTCTTTTAGTATCCTTACTATTTTGGGATTATACTACACGATTGTTTCAATAGCCTGTTCACACGACTAAACTTTTAAGTGCCGTAAAGTATTTACGGGGAAAATTTAAATCTGCGTAGAGACTAGTTCTTCAAACACTTGACAAAACAACTTTATCTCATAATATCCTTACTAATTTTAGCAATGAGCCGAACTCTTGTCAGAAACTTTGCGAAGAAGCGCCATCTCATAAGAAACAAAGATGTTTGTTAGGACGCATGCCATATTCCGTTAAACGGGTGACGTACAAGTACGAGGGACGGATTGCTGTAGATTCTTTCATCTACAAATACTGGTTTGATTTTCCTGAAAGTAGATATCGTATTATTATTAAGCTAGTTAAAGGTATAATATATTTGTTATTCACTCATATTTTTAACAGATATGTGAAATTTGCATTTGTATTTTGTGAATTGGGCCATTCCATCATTTTTACAATTTCTTTTATTTTATCTCACTTTCTAGGGAACCATTTGGGCATATTCAAGGTGAAATACATAACGAACCAACAAATCCAAATTGTCAACCAGAAACCAATCGACGGCCCCCGGAGAATTCACTTGGAAATGCATATGGATGTGAAGGAGAAAGTAGTTGGTTACCCTCTCAAATATCGATATGTAACCCACTTCTACATCGATATCTCCGAGCATAATTTTTCTCAACGATAAACGAGAATGCAACATGCGTGTACTTTCGATATTTAAGAAAAGTTAATCTAATTTATTTTGTAAAATCTTATTTTGACCAGTCGAATTGAACATCCTGAGTATTTTTCTATTATGAGTAACATACACGGATGAATAGAATTGGTTATCTTTTGTAAAACAAATAACAATGTTACAACGTAGAAAACACTTTTATTTTTACAAGACTGTATCAAGACCATATATCACCCTTACCTGGTCCTGATTGGAATCTAATCAAGCTTGGAATCTCCAACTAGTACACCAGTACCAGCACTAAAAAGTTTTTCATTAACCCAATCAAGGATGGACCAGCAGTTTTAATCAGTACAGTTTGAACCCAATACAAGAAATGTCATTAGGATTGTTATGATGAACATCCATCAACAACGACTGAAGGGACAAAAAGCTTAAAGAGTATAGCAGTAGTGTCTTCATTGTGTATGTAATAAAAGTACAAACATAATTTCATTGAGAAAATATTCTTGTCTATTTTTTCTCTTACTAACATATAATAGTCTTCGTTCGTTTGGGTAGTGTGTAGGGTAGCGCCTCACATGAAAATGAACTTTGTGAGAGAATGTTGCACAGAATATATTTGGTTTTTCTTCTATCTGAGCTATTGCTCTATGATTCCCGTATTCCGTGTTTCCCGTTTTCCCCGATTCTCTAATATTTCCTGATATTTCCGATATTCCAAAGAGCGACTTATCAATTCGTGACTATTTGGTGGAACGAAAAAATTTCAGACGGAGACGAAAAAATTTCAGACGGGTTTCCAGTCTAGTCTAATTACTGAGGAGTTTTATCGTTAGATTCGATTTTTGCTTCGATTGACTTGCTTGGCGAATAAAAATGCACTTAAATCTAGATCTAAACTATTTTTTGCCTACTTTTTTGCTCATTGTCTCGAGAATTCATAACTTGAATTGTGGTTGAGGGAAAAAGCATTTTCTTTTTCAATCAAACTGGAAAATATCTCTACAGTGTCGCAATCGACATGTGTTGTTATTTTCACAGCAATTTCACAGCACAAATTGGAATATGGTGTTCGGAAAGTAAGTCGTTTAGTTTTGCGGCGCGTATAATCGGTTTTCATGGGTGATAATGAGACTTTAAATACACCATTTTCATGAACCACAAAATATCGGAAGTAACGTTTTTCGGGTTTTAACTCATCATTAACGTTTCAAAATCCCTTCTAAGGGTCGACAAAGCACGAAATATTAATTCCAATCCCTCTTAAGATTACAAAATTGTAGTTTCTGAAGTCAAAATTCATCAGACTTTACCTTGTTTTGCTCAGAAAAATAGGGTTAGGGAAATATTAATTTCAAGTTTCACTTGCTGGCCTATTCTAGTTTCCCGTGAATGTGGTAGTTGGTGGACGCCAACACTTTCACACCCTGTTGAGTCGGATGTTGTTATAGTTGTTTTAGTCACTTCCAGTTCTACCTAGTGGCAGCTGAGCATGTAGTCTAATTCGCAGACCTTGATAAAAACACATTTCTATTTGAGTATGGCGATCCATCAATAGCCTGCGAAAGGCTTGGTCGTGGCTTCGAGTCCCAACCAGGTCCGTAGATTTTTTACTGGTTTCGCCACTGTGTCAACGAATCTTACCAGCTGATCATTTCAGTAAATCTTAACTTGCTCAATAGAAACTGATGATTATTTCCGATAAGCTTTTACTTAAATTCTTCATTTGAATATTGTCCTTTATTTTTATTTATTTAAACCTTTAAACTTAGAGAATCTAAGTTAATCCTATAACGCCTGGGGTGGGGTATATTAGAGGGTTATAGACCCTATGTTTCATATACCAAAATGACGCTCTCTACGAGTATAGTGAAAAGAAAAAAAAGAAAATTTCCTGTTGCACCGTAATTTGTTTAAAATGGGCGGTGTTGCCCAAATAAGTTTTCCTGCAAATTTCAAGTCAATAGCTTTTGAAAATATCCTACTTTTTCAAATGTACACATATGTGACCGCTAGGCGTTAAAGGGTTAAGTAACAAAACTGCTTGAAGCTTGGAACAACTTTTAGGAAAATTTGATTCTGCGTAGAGACTAGGGAAACATGATGCATTTCCATCTGTGTGAACCCTCGTTATATGTTTTCATCAATATCTGACATTGTAACCCCTTATGAAAATAATGAGCATTAAAATCACCCCTAGAAATAAAATTTTGCCCAGCCCTGTGTAGTGCATGAAGAGCAGATTATATAAGGTTGTTCTATAAAATGAATATATATAGCTTCTTTTGAATGGTTGTTTTCTTGTGAAATGGTAAAAGTATAGGGCGATTTCTTTCATAAAAAAGTACTTTGTGTGTGGTGTGTTTTTGGATCAATCGCAACGCATTCATATTCTCTGGAAAGTTGAAATGCTATCTCCAGTCAGTATGACTTTTGTTTGACGATTTGACGTGGTTTGGTTAGAGACGAGACAAACAATTCAACAAAAATTATCATCGATGAAATGGGATCTTGATTCAGATCAATCGGGGTTTAGAAGAAATCTGAGCAAAAAATAAAAGAGATTTTTTCAGATATTATACACGAGAATTGCATGGGATGCAAAGATGAACTAGAAAATCAGCTAGGTCATTCATTATGTTTGAAATCGTTGGATGAACAGATTGAAATATGTTTCGATATGGCCCTGAACAGAATCGAAACTCATAACTTCAGCAATGATCAATTATTGAATGATAAACCATGGAAAGACTTAACAAACGAAAATTTGTTAAAATTATTTACTGATAATTTTTAAGAAAGAAAATATATAGTTAAAGAAAAGACACGATTATTTGTTTTCCAGAACTTAAAGTTTTATGTCTGTTTTGAACAATCTTTAAACTCAAGATTTGGATTTACTGATACCGATGTGTTAAAACTCGAACCTCCAAGAAATGTA
>JAYRBV010026016.1:0-10566 GCA_036023255.1 Mitrocomella polydiademata
CAGGAAGTCACTTTTTTATTGGCTATATATCAACTCTGTCGATGCATGAAACATCCACTGAGATAAATAACGATAGCCACAAATAATAATCTAAACATGATCACCCATTTTTGGTGGCAAAAAGTGGCTGTACTAAGTTGGCGTTGAAGATTTAAGCAACGGTTACTCTCAATAGTCTATTAATGATATAGCCAAATAACATGATCAAAGCTATTTTGATCGCTAACCATAGAGTTTTATATGATTCAATCCGAGTATTTAAAAGGATTCCTTCTCACCGCACTAGGTGTCATTTTTTTGAGTTTTGATGCTCTATTTATTCGATTAATCGGCTCGGAGAGTAGTGATATCCTATTCTGGAGAGGTGTATTAATCAGCTTCATTATTGCCATAGGCTGCAAGATTAAATACTCGGGACAAGCTTTATTCAGTTTAGACTGGAGCTATATTCGCTCAGCAGTACTTTTTGCTATAAGTACTATTAGCTTCGTCATGGCTATTCATTTAACAACGGTCGCTAATGTACTGGTCATTATTAGCGCTCAACCGTTGTTTGCAGCGTTACTTTCAAGAGTCTTTTTAGCTGAAAAATCACCGCCTATCACTTGGATTGCTATATTTATTTCGATTTTAGGTATCGCTTGGGTCGTCAAAGACTCTTGGCAAGCGCCTAATTTACAAGGTGATTTACTCGCCCTTCTGTGCAGCCTTGCCCTTTCTAGCAAGTTCGTTAATGACAGAGCGGCAAGTCACCGCAATATGATTCCCGCTTTGATTACCGGTAGTTTAATTATTGCGGTATTTGCCTATTTCTCTTCCGCTAACGGCGTTATGCTGGAAGGTATTCAGTGGTTATGGACCCTTATTTTGTGTTTTATTGTTTTACCTTTGGCTTATATTTTCATCACACTTGGCCCGACCAGAATCCCTGCGGCAGAGGTCGGTATGCTGATGCTGTTAGAAACCGTTATAGGCCCTATATGGGTTTGGTTATTTATAGATGAGATTCCAAGTTCAACAGCACTGCAAGGAGGATTAGTCGTGATTGTCACGCTGTTTATCCACGCTATTTTGCGTTTCAATAGCCAGAAAAAAAGAAACTACGTTTAGGGAGTGTTCGGGCGAATATTACAATGCCTCCAGTGACGGGCTAAAAGCGCTAACTAGCCAAGTTCATTTAATGGCCTAATTAAGAGAGCTATTTAATAGAGCTATTTAATAGAGATAGAAGGGATTGACTAGAAGAAAGAAATTGACCGATTAAACAGATAATCGGCCAACGAATTCATCTGAATCCAAAGGACAACTGTGTGAGCACAGAAGGTTTTAAATTTTCAAGGGAGGGAACCCATAACGGATTACCCTCATTCATAGCAGTACATTTTACGATGGCCGAGAAAGAGACCGCTGAGACTTAATCGCACTTTGTCTCATGCTATGCTGAATGATCAATCGTTATTTTCTAGCTTAAGAGTACTTATATTTAAATGCGAAGCTATCCCCTAAAACAATAGCCTTCCCCTAAAACAAAGCACTCTAGCGATTTCCACTCAATCTAACCTGTTAATAGGCACCGCCTTATAGCAAGATCATTGATCTACAAGGCGATTTTTTGCAGGATGTGTAACTTATTCCTTTATTTTACCCAGCGCGTTTTACGCCTATGTAAATGTTTACATCTAACCTCTAACCTCTAACCTCGAACTTCTAACCTGCTTTAAATTAGCCAGCGACTCCGACAAAGTCATAACTCACTGACTCGACTTCAGCCTTTTTAATTACCGGTTTAGCTTTAGTAACTCGGTGAATCTTGTTGAGTTCAGTCTCATTTTTCACTTCCACTTTATTCATATTTGTCACAGGTTCTGCGATGAACTGCGTCATGGAGTGCGCAATATCTAGTTTGATTGTTGATGAATTTGTTGTGCTCTGATGATTCAACATATTGGCCCCCAATATACAAAGTGAGTAAGTACTATTGACAAGACAGTTATTACTTAACGAGGACAACCCTCTATTAATAATCACTATTAGCTTCTCAATAATTGATTTTGATAACATTATATTGTGTTTTAATCGCATGGAAGTAATTAAAAATCACATAGTTATAACAAAAAGAAATAAGAGAAGGATATTGAATTCACCAGGAAGGGATATTTTTATGATAAATGAGAATTTATAGGTTTAATTGATGCTTTTAGAATAAGAATAGATAAAAATCACTGTCAGCAATCTAACTGACAGTTCTTTTAATATGACTAGGATTGTAAAGCGAGAGCTTATCTAACCAAGCTCTGTTAGGATTTTAATTGGCAGGGCAATTAATCTTTAGACTCATCATGCAACGACTTACTTAGCATGAAGGCCATTCTTGCTAAAAACACTAATGCAACTGCGAGTATCAACCATAATAAATATTTTTTCCAATTTGACTCGGACAACAAGGTAACGCTGCTATCGACTTCAGCCTTCTTATCCAATTCGTTTTGTAAAGGCTCTGCATACTCTTGGCTGTAACCTACTTTTCCTTTCGTTGCTGGTTGTGCCTGCTTAAGAATTAATTCTACAGCATTTGATACTTTTACTGCGGGTTTCATAGAATCCTTACCCACTAGCAATTGATAGGGCCCTTTCCCCTGTGCCAGAAAAGTCAAGGTATGCGGCTCCCAACCTAAGAGTAGCTCGGGCAGCTGTTCTTGCTGAATGTTAAGCGGTTGATCAAAGGTGACAGCCAATGCTTGTTCGTGTTCTAAATTTATATTGAATGTATCTTTTTTTGTTATGTCATTGTTATCTTTCAACCAATAGACATTAAAATATTGAAAAAAATACCACCGGTTTGATGACAGCTGCTCCCTATTATTTCGCATTGTGCTCAAAGGCTTCTTTATTAACGCTTTTAACTTTGTTTTATTACTTTGTACATGTGCTTCTCTATCGACGTCCTTCTTTATCTTAGCTTGTTTAGAGATCGTTCCGCTATAAAGTGATACATTATCTTTAGCCACCATTTGAAGATACTTCACGGGCAACGTTGCCTGCCAATCAAAGATCCAGCGGTTTACTATATCAGGATCTTTTTCACCGGTTATTGTGGTCCAGTGAATTGGCTTCTGAGTAAATAACTTCTTAACTTGCGCCGTAATAGACTCAATGCTTTTATGAAAATTTTCATTATCACTCAGTAGAGATAAACGTAGATATTTCTCATTTTCATAACTTGGTAACTTAAATAGCGGTCGCTGTAAGGTCAGATCTTTACCGATTAAGCGATAATAGGTTTTATTACTGCTGATCACTCGCCAATTATCCAGATCGTTACTTCCTTCCACCAATAACCTTACCTCTAGTGACTCATTTAACTGGCTGTTAATCTCTATGGCATGAAGGGAAGATGACAAACGGGATAAATCGGCAATCATAGAGCTATAATATAGCTGTTCAGCTCCTTGCCACTCACCTAGTGCAGAGATATGAGACAGGGATAATATCTTTTCTAAGATTGTTCTAGAATGCACTGTCGCCAACCTAGGCGTTTGATAAAAGGGTAAATGCACAGTGCTTAGTTGCGGCTTTTCCCTAATAGGCTCAAGCGTAAAAGGAAGTAGCTGTCCCTGACTATTGATGAGCGTCATATCACGTAAATCCGAGTATTTAACACAGCGATAAACGGATTCATCTAATACCATCGAGTTAACCGAATCGAGTGAACTGATCAAAGAGAATTGACAGTCATATCCTCTATTTTTCGCCACCTTACCCTGTTGATTAGCCATTACCGAGTTAGCCAATAGCGAAACACTAAGGAATAAATAACCTACCAATTGAACTCGAAAACACGCTTTAAACACTGCCCTTTTCCCCTCCACTTATAATTTAATCAACTTCAATTTAATCAAATTCAATTTAATCAAATTCAATTTCACTGTCATTTCAGTGCCATTTAAATGTCTAGCCATCTCAAAGCCATTTATCTCATTTCATCAATAATATTCAAATCACACAGTCAGACAATACGACTGAAGGAAGCTGCACATAAGCCTAAAGTTGAAGCTCTATTACTTTGCTCCTGCAATAACATTCATTAACCTCGCTAAAAATGCACTTAAGACTAACCCCATTAAAAGTGATTAAGTGCACTGTGAGTTATTTTATGTGGCTTTGCTGCTGTTTTCTTCACTACTAGTAACACCTCCCTCATCGTCTTGAGACAAAGGGGTTTCAGCGTTATCTGCTGTCACTTTTGGTGGCAGTGGCGAAAAATAACCAATCAGCATCAGAAGCACCCCAACAGCAATAAATGACACGATACGCTCGACGGTGTTGTTCGCACTCATATCAACAATAAACAACTTCGCCACTACAATAATCAGTAACCCGGCACAACTTAACCAAAGCTTTCGATGTTTCATTCGACTACTTAATACAGCACCTAATAAACCAGTAATTGTCCAATAGATTGAAAGTGCTGTTTGTGTGAGGTCAGATTTTAATAACGGATTGAACTCCCAGTCCACCGCTGCAAAATGATGAACGCTACGTAATATTTCGACATTCATATAAACAAAGAGATAAACCGCCACTAATATCAGCTTCTTATTCAGATCCACTGTTTTAATCAGGCTCTCTGTTTTAATCAAGCCCATCATTTGCAGGATAAAGCCTGACTTCCCCGCTAACAAAAACAATAGCATTGCACTGACAACAATCATCGTCAGAGGATTAATAATTGGCAGCCAGAATATAGGCGTCGCTTCCCCGTTACTCAATAGAATAACCATAAGCCAAACACCGAGTAGTGTATGCATAATAGTAGCTAGATATTGTTGTAACTGATCCGACGGAAAATTGAAGGGCCAAATCGGTAAATAGCGTAATAAAGCGGATAAAATTAACGTCGGTAAAGCGATAAATGCTAAATACCAACCGTTTAAACCACTTAAAACATTGAGCAGATGCCAACTACCTTCCCAAGTGATTAAAAATGTAGGGAGCAGCAAAGCTAAGAGATAAAAAACAAAATGCCTCGCCTCCTGCCGTTTGTTCTCTCTATACAACATATAGAATAAACTGCTGAGTGCGACAGGCCATAACAAATAGCCTATTTCAGTTTTGGCTAAATTATCAAGGGTTATTCCTTCAAGCCAAAACAGGTCGTAATAACCTAAGCTTAACTGCACGACTATTAATAATACCAAGGCAGGAGATAAGGATACGCTGATCACTTGCAGTGCCGACCAGTTAAGCTTTGGTGCTAAGAAATGACAGAGTAAGGTAGAAATCACCGCACAAAGTAGATACAGCCACAAAGCTAAATATAAGCACAGGGCAAGCACTAAAGCGACGCCAGCAAATAACAACCATTTAGTATCGAAACGCCCTACTGTTCGCGAGAAGTGCAATTGATAAAAATACCCGATAAACGCCACGGGCCAGAGTATACCGCCAGCGGCTATGCCTAAAGGAAACGCAACAACCGATCCAACACTTCCTAAAAACAGTAAATCTGCCAAGATAAAAACAGCAAAAACGCTAGCGAACAACAACATTAACAATTGCGACAAACCGATATAACGCAGCATGGTCCGTTGATACTTTTTACCAATGAAACTGCAAACACCGCTATACAAGGTGTACCCGAAAATCAACAACCAGAAAGCGTATTCAAACAGCAAGATGGCAAAAACTAAACTTATCACACCTTGCACTATCCATTGAGGTTTACCTAGGGCTGGCGCATCGATCACATTAAGCATCCATAGTGCGGCCACAACAAATACCAACCAGAAAACAAAAGGAGCAAGCTCAAACACCAATGGCGCTTCAAATAGATACAAGATTATAGACAAAGGCAAGAAGAGCACAAAAAACGCTGCAGCCCATTGAGCCTGCAGCCAATTCATTATCTTCCCCGCGCCCAAGTAAGCTAACATCCCTATAAACGATAGCACGGCAAGAGGTATCGCCTGTTGTAGTATCTGTTGATAAATAAGTATCTGGTATTCGAAACCCGTTAATAATAGGATCACTGCATAAACCAAGAAAACAGAAGCAATAACGCGCTCTAGTTTACGTTTACCGGGATAATTTTGTTGCAATAAATAACTACCGAAACTTAGACACAATGTAATCAATACTGTTGAAATAAATGCACTGTTTACATAGATACTACTGAGGGATACCCCCTCTGATAATGGCTTACCTGCTAATAAAGAATAACCCTCGACAAAAAAACCGTAAATTAATGCAAGCGGCGCCATCGCTGTTAAAGCACAGGCAAATAAGCGCCTATTTTTCTGCTGCTGTTTAATACCCAACCATAAAATGCCTACCCCCTCTATCGCCCATATTGCGCCAGTAAGCGTGCCATCCACTGAATAAGGGACCGCTAATGTCAGGAAAATAACACCGATGATCAAAAATGATTCACAGAGCAATGCCAGCTTTTTAGCGTAGCGAGACCACAAATACTGGGCCATCAATAGATAGCAAGCAGCGTAAGCTACTGCACTCATGGCAATCCCATAAGCAAAGTCTTGTGTCAGTGCACTTTGAAGGGAAAATCCAATTAATGGCGTGCCAAATACGATACTGCCGTCAACATAATCACGATAAAAAGGTCGGCGATTTTGAGCAAACATCACGCCTATCAACAAGTACATGGCAACAAAGACAATCAAAAATAGCTGTGTGCCCAAATAATATTCAGGTTGATAACGCATCACTCCCCAAGAAGAAACAATGGTAAAGGTACAGAAAAAACCGAGTAGATTTAGTACCCGCCAAGACTTCTGCCATGCAAGATAAAAAATCCCTCCATTAAGTAAAGTGTAATAACTAAACAGACCCAGATAATTATCACTGCCACTTGAAGTAATAATTGGCGTCAAAAAGCCACCTGCCATCGCAAATATGGCAAGTGCTAATGCATTTTGTTGCACAGAGAGTACCGCGACAAAACAAACTAATAACGCTAGAAGTACAAAGGCGGCAAGGGAAGGAATCAACTGGTACAGCGCAAAACTGCTATAAATAGTTAAATAGAGTAAGGCAATCGCGGCCCCTTGAAGGGATAGAGCAAAGTGTTCTTTTCTGTCACGTAGGCGACAGCCCCACGATAGCAACATCAGGGAAAAAATAACAATCGCAACTAAACGATACTCTATCGGAAGCATATTGTTTTCAACTGCGTGTTTTATCAAAAACGATACGCCTAAAAACAATACCAAAATACCCACACTGACAAACAAGTTAATCTGTTTTAACTTTTGCCACAGCGCTTCCCTATACTGACCGACCTTTTCTGTCAGCCAGGGGACAGATACTTCATCACGAGTGTCGGGAGAAGAGGATGAAGCATTCCCCCAAGGATCAAAATCATCACCAACTCCCTGCCCTAACACGGCATCCTGATCTGCCATTGCTTCAACAGAATCAGTTTTTGAAAGCTGAACGGCTTGAGCCATTTGTGCGACTTGCTCAGCGGCGGTAGCGAGTGTTTTCGGTACTTGCTCAGGTAATGCCTGTTCTTGAGACAATACAGTTTGAGGTATAGCTGATTGAGAGATAACGTCTTGAGAAGTTGCTTCTTTGGCGATGGATTCTTGACCGAGTGATTCTTGTGCAGATGCTGCCAAAGCTGCTATTTCAGCGCCGTTTATTCGCTGATTATCGGTATCTGGCACTTCAATATCGGCAAAACTCTGATCATCTCCTTGAGAGTTCTCTATAGGGTGCTGCTCTCTTTGAGAAGCCTCTGGTAATCGCGCAAGATGTTCAGCACTTTCCTTACTGCTGTTAATGTGAGAAAGCTGCTGCCGTAAATTAGCCAGCTGTCGCTGCAGATCTGATACTTGCTGTTCAACATCTTGTTGATACTTATTAAACTTACCCTTCAAGGAAGAAATCATAACCAATGCAACGATGGGCATTGCAACAACAATGAAAGCAGCGAGAGCGATTAATTCCATTAAACTTGTCTCTATATCATGAAAACAAAGGATAGATATCTATCACAGATAACTACTCAGTAAGGGCAACGTTAATTAATCCGAGAACAGCCAATCTTACTGATCTAAAAAAATCATACGATTACCGTTATATTAATGTGAATAACACTCACTAAACAACTGATTTTTAGTAAAAAATTGTAATATTGAAAATATATAATAGAAAAACGTACGTAATGTGTCGATAAGCGGTCTTCATCGACAGAGTTTTGTAGCAATCTGACAACAAAAATCGTTTCGCAGCAAGTTAGAATGCTTCATTCTCTCTCACTCGATCTATCTCGCTCACTCCCTATCCATTTGTCCATAGCTAACACCCAATTCAAATTAACGCTATTTATATTCGAGGGATTACACAATAATGCTAGAGAAAACTATCATTTTTAGCGGCCCTTTAGCTATTAAATAGTCTTTGCGAATAGCTTTCTAACTATCTTTCCAAGCTGTTTTTTCAAGTGATTTCTAAGCAGCTTTATAAGTACTTCTCAGGAATTGGAAAAGCAATAAAGGATAAACAATCAAGCCTTAGACTTCATTTACTCAATGCCATGATAAAGGGGTCGCCATGCAATGTCAGTTTTTCTACTGAGGCGACCTTCGCAACCCGCAGAGAAAAGTTATAGGCTGATTCACTAACTTTAAACCCATCCCAAACCCCTACCAGAGAACTCTTTGTAAATTAATACCATAAAACCAAAGTTATGCGGCTATAATCAATAAACTGGCCATAGACATTGCACACCATCTTATTAAATAATTTACACACTTCAATGGTAGTGAAGATAAATGATTAACCTAATCCAAATTGATATCGCCATGTCATTAGCGAAGCATTCCAATATTACTGACGGAGTCACTCCATGTCTTTTTTAACCAATTTTAAAATAAGCACTCGCCTTACCTTCAGTTTTAGTTGCATTTTATTATTGCTCATTATTATTTCTGTCTTAGCCGTATTTAGCCTACAACGTACCTCTAATTTTTCAGACAAGTTAGTATCTGAGGATTTATCACAAAATACGATAGCCTCAAGTATTCAAAACTTAGCGCAATCCGCTTCCATTAGCCTGCTACTGATTCTTAATACCGAAGAACGGGATGACAGAATAAAACTGTATAAAGAAATGGATATCACAAACGCTAAACTGGATGAAATACTAAACACCTTAATCGACAAGCGACAGTCAATAAATTCGACCCAATCTCTAAATGATCTCAATAATATTGTCCAATTGAGGAAGCAGTATAAAAAAGAATTTCTTGCCACTGTTGACTTTGTGGAATGGGCCCCAGGGGATGCTGTAGAGCACTTTAATGAAAAAACACGCCCCGCCTTAATCCGACTATTAGGCGAAATAAACAACTATTTGACCCAGCAAAATAACTTGAGTTTTAGCAAGGTTAATCAAGTAAAAGACAACAACCGTGAAACCATCTTATTAATGCAAGGACTCTCCCTAGGTGCAGTGCTACTCGGTATTCTTTTAGCGTTTGTAGTCAGTCGCAGTATTGTAACACCACTGCAAAAAGCCATTGATGCCATGTACAACATCGTCGAAGGAGACGGAGACTTAAGTAAAAGACTTGCCGAAAAAGGTAGTGATGAATTATCGACACTCGGTAAAGGCTTTAATAGTTTCGCAGCGAATATCGAAACCATTATTGTGCAATTAAGTGTAACCATTAAAGAAATATCCCAATCGTCATCTCAATCGAATCAGACAGCACTACTGACTGGTGAAGCCATTTTAGAACAGAAAGCAGACATTCAAACATTATTTGATGCGATGGAGAGAGTTGCTCCCGCGATGCTAGACATTGCTCATTTAGCAAAAAACGGGTTAAACGAATCAGGCCTATCCCAAGATAATGCAGCGGATGGTATTACCGCTGTGGAAGCCGCTGTAGAAAGAATCAATAGTTTAGATAGCGATATGGATAACTCTTCCGAGGTAATCAACGCTCTCGTTGATGATATCAATAACATTACCTCAGTACTGGACGTTATTGGCGCGGTGGCCAGCCAAACCAACTTATTGGCGCTGAACGCCTCCATAGAAGCTGCTAGAGCGGGTGACCAAGGGCGAGGTTTTGCCGTCGTTGCCGACGAAGTTAGATCACTTGCTAGTCGTACTCAAAACGCAACCAAAGAAATCCGTGAGATGACCGAAGCGCTACAACAATCGGCTTACGAAGCGGTTAATGTTATGCAAGGCAGTAAAGAGAAAACTCAAAAAAGCGTGCAGAGCACTAAATACCTAGGAGAGCTATTAGCATCTATTTTAACGGGAGCAACTTCCATTACGCAAATGAATAAAAAGATATCAGATGCGACTAAAGAACAAAGTGAAACTATTTCCGATGTCAGAGTGAGCGTCGATAAAATGCATGACAGCGCGCAATCTATATCTGACGGCGCGCAACAAAGTGCTGCAAACAGCAGTAACACAAAACAGTTAATCGGTGAAATACAAGAGTTGGTTCCTAGATTCCCACATTAACCGACACACTTGGCAATAGACTTGAGAGCCAGCTGGCCGTAGGCTAAAAGCTCTCA
>JAYRBV010026027.1:0-10564 GCA_036023255.1 Mitrocomella polydiademata
GTAAGAAATCCATAATAAAGTAATTATCTATGGAATAAAAAAACAAACAGGAATTAGTCGGTTGGTTTCGCCGTTTTGAAAAGGAGAAATCGCAACCAGGAGCTGAAAACCGCATTATTGTTGCCGATAAATTATACTCCATCCTATGATGTAAAAAGAAATTGCTACGTGTGCTGTATGACCTCAAGCCGAATAAAAATATCTGCACAAATATTATGAGCGAATAATTTTACTATCATCCTGAAGATCGACTTTATTATACCATTCATTTGGTGGGTTAATTTTACTCGTGGGAAAAATGGAAGCCACAACTTGAAATTCAAATAAAGAATTGGGTTCAATCTAAGGACGACAAAAGAAAATTGTCTACTCTTGAGAAAATCTCTTAATAATCCCGAGCTTACTGTACGTGTCTAATGTCACAATATCAATTTTTACGCTCTGACATCATTGCAAATAAATTTCGTATTGTTGTTATTTTTTACAGCTTACATTCTGGTTGTAAAAAAGTGTTCTACTTCCCTTTGTGAGTCATTGGACAAGCATCAAACGTACAAATTGCAATAATGTCATGAAACTCATTGATGACATGTAAAAATCATGTAATTGGAGACAAGGGATTTTTAGGTCTACATTGGGAAGGAAAAATTTAAAACTTACACTTCCGTTTACATAGTACTGAAGGTGATTTTTTTTTTTTACCCAAACTCTTTTGCTTTGAAAATAAAATAAACCTGTAATAATGTTTTTCTTCGTTATGCATAATCGAGAATATCATACAAGTGGCTTTACATCATTCTTGATTTCGACAAACTTCCAATTCTCTTTGTGAGGCATTAAAAAAAAAAACATCAAGTCCACATTTTTACTACCAGAACAAGATGTAACAAACATTACAAAATTTTATGGTTTCAAGACAGGGTTCCCCCCTCTCATTAAAATAATGGTATATTATACTCTAAAGGGTCATGAAAGATACAGTACGTATTTTACCTATGCTACTGTAAAAGAACAAGCCCTGGAAAAGGATGCTACACCTATATAAATAATATGTAAATTTAAATCTTAAGAAAGAATTGTTAAAATATTTTAAAAGAATTTTGAAATTTTTCGCGAAAGTTTGTCACCCGAATTTTTTGAAAATGAATATTCGCGAAAGTTTATCCACTGAAATTGTCTAAATTGTGAATCGCAAAAGTTTGTCCGGTTAATTTAAAGGTTTCTGCTCATAATTACACCCAAAATAAATGTCAAAATCGGGAAAGTTATCTCCCGAAAGTTTATCCGAATAAAGTATGAAGTATGATAAGGAATGTTGTGTTTGCAATCCTTCTGAAATCTAGTTTCTATCCTATTTCAAATTTTTTAAGTTAGTTTGGGCAATTTTTAATTTGTAATAAACATACAAAAATAAAAAGACATTAAAAAGTGGGCACTCAAACTTAAACATACCATTAAACCAGTTTAAATCCAAATCACCAATAAATTTTATTCATTTTAAAGACAAAATGAGAATTAAGAAGAAATTAGAAAAATAATAATAAAATAATGTACAAACTAGGCATTTTATAAAATTAAGATTAAAGATTAATTAAGATAAATATAGAGCTAAGGCAAGTGTGAACTTCTGTCAATAAGGGGAAAACGTCTTATTACTAAATATTTTGTATTTATCACAAAAAAATTCCTCAAAACCTTTAAAAGGAATTAGCAATGAACCTGCTGATAGGTGATTTTAATGAATTTTATTTAAGAGTACTTAAAGATACACCCTGAACACTAAGACTAGGTAGATACAGCAACCAACGAGAATTAAGTAAAAATAATTTTTGTCTATTTTCACTAAAAGAAAATTTGCTACTAGATAGTGAATTGCACTGAGGGTTTAATGGATGAATTGGGAGGCAAAAACAAAGAAGAAAAATTGATGACATTGGCTAAACATTAACTATAAATTTTATAGAAGGGACTGTTAACTCAATGGTAAAAATATGGATTGGAAGGAATTAGTTTAGGAATGGGATTGGGCCAATTGAAACTAGGATTGGGAATTGAACTACAAGGAAATTATATTTCAAAAGCTATTAGATTGTTGCAAATTTCTTAAACTAATTTTATTATACTGTAAATCTCATAAAAAATCATTTTGTTGTGTTAAAGTGTAAAAAAATAAAATTCTTTCCATATACACACATAAATAGTCTTCTAATAATATATAAATTATTATTAATACTTCAATACTTCTTTTCAAAATGTTCAAAACAAAACCACAAAATTCAAGAGAAGGGTCTCTCCTCTCCATCTTTTAAAGAGAAAATTCAGACAGCCTCCTAAATTTAGTACCGGGCAATCACATCACATCACTTTAAAAACTTACCCCCTTAACTGCAAAATTGAGAAAACCCACCAACCCCTTATATCACGGAACCTGGCCTGAACCTGTAGTACGAATATGGTATCGCATATTACGGGGTATATCACTAGAATATAAGAAGAACCTACATTTACTAGATTCACATACTATTTAAAGAAATACTTTTTGGTTAAGCTATCTTAACAAAATACTCTGCACTCTACGTCCCCAAAATAATAAGTTGTTTGCGTGAGGTTATCACATGCTTCTTAAAATTTTGGTTGACATATCTAGGGAGTTGGTATGTTTTTTTTAAGTTTCTTTTTTGTTTGGTTGGTCAAGCACAGTAGAGTTCTTTCTGCACCAATTGACATATTTATCCAAACATCCAGGATATCAAACAATGTATGTAGGAACAGGGACCAGCTGCAAATTATTTCGGATATACCACATTACATAAATGCAGGATTCTACCAATTTCACCTGGAAGGTAATCTTTTATCTTCCCATGACACCAAAATTTGTTACACCTGCGTGACCGATCCATAATCCTCATCTGAAAGGTCGCTTATGGCATCTGAATAATCTGGCGGGAGGTTCAAATTGTGATTGTCAAGAGAAGACGGTGGCCCGTCAACCTCCATAATGTCATTATAAAAATAATCTCTATCAGCCGGGTGTTTGGGGGCTAATGGAGATTTTTCTTCTTCCGGATAATAAGTTGGAAAATGCTCCTCTGGAAATTCCTCCTCTAATCGTATCCGCTCTTTATCGCTTAGTCCATTATGTTTGACGTTACCATTTCCCATCTCCTCTTGTCCGATTCGCTCTTTGTCAGTCAACATGGCACCTTCAGTCAAACTGTATGTTTCATCATAACCCTGTGAGTGAGAGTTCCTATTATTACCATTAATGCGATCAATATCACTAGGTACATCTCCATTATGGTAATAGCCTGAAGATATATTTGTTTTGTCTTTCTTACGACCAAGATAGTTGTGCTTGTAGCAATATGCATAGAAAAAGTAGTAGCAAAACACGATTGCGAAGGCTTCCACCAAGATAACAACAGCCAACATCGCCCCATTTACACCGCCATCACATCCAGATTGCGATTTACCGGTGATTACAATGGATCCATCGCAATAACATGTATCCTCATTTATAATCTCTTTCCGCTTAGCACATCTGACATAAAACTTTTGCTTACAGGAGCATCCGCATTCCTCAGTGCTGAATTCTTTGCGGTTGGGACATTTCAGTGACTCTGCTTTGATGGGACAAACACAGTTACAGCTAGACTGTTGCCAGACAAATGGTGATGTACATAATCTGGCAGCTGTTTCCTTGGTGTAGTTGCATTTGCAGCTACATTCAGGTTTGACAAAATGTTGAAAGCTTGTACAGTTTTGCTGAGTCAATATGCATTCTTGGCTACACTCAGTATGATTGTCAATGTGCAAGGTCAAAGGTTTGCCAAGTTGGTTCATTCCATAAAAATCAACTTTAGAGATGCCAGTTTTCTTGGGCAAACACCGCATATTTCTAGGGTTTGATGCATAATGTTTTCCATGGCAGCGATGAATCTTCACATACAATGGATCATAGCGGTATAGACCAGGGTCTGTTGCAACGTAATCAATGTGCGGCGCACAATCTACATTTGGTAGAACCTGGGGCTTTGATGATACTACGCCAACCACCACAAACATCAGAACAAAGGAAAAAACTTTATCCATGGTTTGTCAATAATTCCTTCCACAACTCACCAATAATATTCAATTATTTCTATGTTTTAGTGTATTTTGTGCTATGTTTTTTTTAATACTCTAAGAGACAATAAAATAAATGACATCAAGCATGAGATATGAAGAGTAGAATACAATAATTAAAAAACATACATTATCTGATAGCTTTTTCTCTAAATTGGTTTCACTGTAGTCAAAATTCCCTTCAACCTTGAATATGCTGACTATTGAAAAAGAAGAATTTTCTTAAAGTTTTAGAGATTTTAAAGATTTATACTGAATTATACCATAGAATAGATAAATGTTAAAATCTATGAGAAAATCCAAATCATGGCATTACACAAACTTGAAGCACAGGTAACACTTTATACTGTGGATCAATTCAAAACTAAGAAAATGTTCACAAACATTAAAAATCATAGAAAATCCTTTTACAAAATGTCGTAATTTATTACTACTCGCTTACTTAGCTTTATAGTTCAAACTTACACCAACCATTTGTAATGGAAAAGATCCCTTATAATTATACAGAGTAAATCTATAGAGAGAGAAACAGTGTGATCTACTGTATAAGAGATGAAATACTTTAAAATGAGCTTTTATACACCACACACATTTTTATATTATGTCAATTCTCTGCCACTCTCTAAAAAGGATTATAAAAATGTTGACATTTTTTCTTTTGTTGTATTATCAAACAAAACAAATACTCGTCTCATCGGTGACAAATAATACTGTTATCTGAGAAAATGTAATCCAACCAGTTTAATACTGAGAAGAAAATAATTGTCTCATGTGTACAACATACTATAGCATCGTCACATAATGTGGCCAGAGTGAAAGTAATATAATGACAATATATATGTAACAATGCCCATACCAATTAAGGGTATAATTTATGAATGTCAGAATGAAAATGTCAATAATTGACGTAGCAAAATGCATCACTATTATCTTGATAATATGGATGGGAGTCAACAGACGACAGACAGTTACACTTTAATAATCAATTTATGTTAGATTAAGAGATATGATGTTGTGTAATTCCATACCATACTGACAATACAGCGAGAAATTTCAATACCAAAAAAAGTCGACATGAAAGAATACTTATTCATTCATTAATGGAAAAAGTTATGACAGCATGTAAGCCTTTCCGTTCCCTTCTCTGTTTACAAGATTTGTAGCAGCGTAGGTTCCTATAATTAACATTCTTAGACATCTACCTTCCGCGATCAATTTCTATTAATAAAGATTTACAGTGATACAGTAAGTAGAAGAAAATACTTTCAAATGAACATATCCATATCCATCTCTAGCCTTCTCAAACTAAATTCTTGAATGAAAAAATTCTAGGAAAGGTTCTAACATCATTATGAAAGAAAATAGAGACTAGGATAGTTACATAACATGACAATTGGATTTTGGCACAATTTAAAATCAAAAGCATTTTGACATCAAACCAAATTTCAATTGGACCCTGTAATTTACAATAACTACACACACAGATATCAATTAGATTTACATCATTGCCTACACACAATCCTCAGAACCATGCATAACAACATATAATAATGTCTCCCTCTGGCACACAGGTTCATACAAACACTCAAATGAACGTATACAAAAACCACAAAGAGGAACCTCCATTGAACTGACAAAACAAATATGAAGCAATTACCATTCATAGACACTTGGTTAGATTAATACATCCTGAAGCACCATTATGTTGCTTCCTCTCGTTTGAACAAAATCACAATGGAAAAAAAGAGATGGGTAATGGCGGGTAATTTTCAATCAAAATGCTTGCCGTAAAAACTGATTCCAATATTTGCTACCTTTTAACCTTCATAAAATACAGTCATCATGACTCAAGCTTTTTTTACAAACCAGTAGACTACTTAGGAAAGAAACACATTCCATGTTTCATTACTCTTCCTCTTCGAAACGAAACAAAACTTCCTGATATGTTTTCCTGTGAAGAAAAAGAAAGATTAGAAGAAAAAAATTGTTATGAGTATTTTAAAATTCAGAAAATTCATGGGGCTTTTACATAATTCAATTTAAAATTTACCTGTGCTTTCCCTTTTAAAGTTAAGAAAACAAAATCAATTGATTAAGTAAAGACAATAAGAGGGAAAGCTGAAAAGATTATATCATCAAATTTTTAAACAAAAATTAAAGTAAAATAATGTGAAAACTCAAAATAAAAGAAAAAATTCATTTTATAATATATTATATATAAAGTAAAATATTAAAAGAAAACTTTGAGGAAGGTTCTGAATTTCTAAGAAGTTAAAAAAGAGCAAAATATAAAAAGCAAAGAGAAAGTGGGATTTTTGAATTCTAAACAATTTTTTGAAGAAGAAAAAAATCAAAAATTCTGTTGTTGTTCTTTGCACCTATCATCTTTAAAAAAAGATTTCTCAATATAAAATAGAGCTATCAAAATTCAATTGCAGAGGAATGTGTATATACTTAGCATAATAACAAATATTCCACCTCCCAATTATAAAGAAATTTATGTTTTAACAGAATCATACTAACTATTTAAAAAACCATTCCTCTCAATCAATCATAGAATCTGAGAAAATCATGAATTGTTAAAACCAAAAAGTGAAATGTTTATAAAATCAATGAATAAGAAGATTAAATAATGAAATAGTTTGATCTCCTAAAACCTTTCTGTTTATAGGCTATAATCTCTGGTAGATATTGTTTGACTTGATTAAAAATAGGTTGAGATTTTGCTCAACTCCTTCTAGTCAGTCTACTCACGGCAGGCAGGAAGCACACACACATTTTTTTAATTGTGCGAGTAAATTTTTTTTTTTTTTTTTTATAAACGCAGAAACAGCATTGACCAGCATTGACTCATGCAAACTAGTATATTACAACCTACACTAGTAATTGATCACTCGGGCACTGTTTTCTTTAAGGAGTATAACTGACTGAGTATACCTTATTATAGGAAATTAACGAAGATAGTAATTAACGATACATAAAATTAACATGAATCAAATTAACGAGGTTGGACGATGCAAAATTGAGAAAGAATAAAATCAACGTTCTTCATGACCTTTGCGTGTTCAGGCTTTAATGTTGACAAACAAAGATCAACCTCGTATGTCTGGAAATTAACGAAACATTTAATTTGCAGGTATTTTATTAACGCAAAATTTTCAAATTCGCGTTAATTTGATGCTTTGTTAATTTCCTATAATAAGGTAAGATATTTTTCTAATGACTGAGCAGTGCATACAAGTAATAAAGTTTGTCGTGTTACGCGTGGTAAGAAGGCAAATATAAATATAGTTTAACCCCCCCCCCCATCTTTCTCCTAGCTTTTCAAAGCTACTTTGGCCTAAAGCAGCTACCAAATAAATACATCAATTTGTTAAATAGAAAAAAATGAAGTATAGTTTTTTTCTAATTTTCCTGGAATTTTCAGGAGTTAATACGAATTAAAGAAATTTTCCAGGATTGTTATGTACTATGTTGATAATTGTTGAAGAAAGAAAAAGAGAACTGTACAGATTCTGACAGTATGTTTATGTTAGCCCTCTACTGTACACTTAAAAAATTTAAAGTTTTGTTGTAAATATAAATATGTTTTGTAAGTTCACTTATTTTAAGAAACCTTTTAATTATTATAAAAGTGATCAAGACATACTGTACATATCAATTGAAATTTCAGTATTTTCAAGTATAATTATTGGCGGAGAGATGATGTGTTTTTCTTAATTGCACTCAAACACATTGCAGTTAAGAAAAAATTGTACAGTATCTCTATCAAAAGTGGTTCATCCCCTAGATAAACTTATATATATACTTGATTGGCTAATATATTTCATAAAAATGATTTACCCCCAGAGTGTTCGAATTTGTTAATGAGTTTCGGTTGTTGTTTCAGATAATTCAGATAAATTGTACTCAAAAGTTTTAAAATGTTAAAATTTCTAAAGCCCCGTAAAATTACTCTAACATTAGAAAACTTTCTCATACAATTTTTTCTGAATTGTACTCGTACCCATGCAAGCCTGGTCGTGAATTGCGTTCGATCGAACACGAAAGCCTCCGCACACGCCATATTTTTGGCAGGTGTGTGATCACCGAATGCCTGAATTCAATAGGCAAGTGTGGTGTTGCAATACAGTTTTGAAAGAGAAGTGTAGCTTGCGTGGTTGATTCTTTAAAAAAAGAAAAGATCAACAACTTATTTGTTTCAAAAGCGAATAATTGTTTCATTATAAAAAGAAGAAAAAAAATGACTTATTAGAGTGGAAAAAGTATTTTTCTTAATGAAGACTCATTGTTCTTATTCATTCTATTATATACTAAAACACCTGAGGAACGTTTCACTAGTTATCCCTTTAGTAAACAAGAAGGAAAACATCTTAAGTAAACAAGATGGAGAAAAAACACGAAAAAAGAACCCTAGACAGGAAACGTATTTCTGATTGTAATGAATCTTTTTTAGAGTTCTAATAATAAAAAAGATAATAAATTAACTTGTAGATTTACATTTTGAGAAACACTTTCAGACATGAAGAACATATTTTTTTTGTCGCACGCCATCACACGTGCAAAAAAAACATCACACTAGATGTTCGATGACCACACGCATGCCATTTTACTCACGACCAGGCCTGCCATGCAATTACTACTACTAATTTTACTGCAAAATGTAAAAATTAATAATATTTCCAGTATAATCAAGTACAGTCTTCTCATTAAGATGTGCACGATCGCGCTCGCGCATGCAGACACACAGCAGGGTGTCCAACACAATTTTCAAAAAAAATTCCAGGACATTTCCAGGACAAAATGAAAAAATTCCAGGACATTTTCAAAGACTTATATTTTGTGAGATAACAAAAAGAAAGGTGTCAAAAAGAGATTTATAAACTTATAATATACAGCGTGGTTCAGAAATAATACTGACTTTTGAATTTGTTTTCAAAGAAAGTCGTAAAACACTGAATAATAAAAGTTTTAATGACTTTCTCTTTTGTAACACCATATTTTCTAAACCACGTTGTAAGATAGTTCATAAATAATAATAGATAATAAAATGATTTTAAACTTTAGAATGGTATTTTATTATGTGACTGTATAATTAATGAAAGTGTAAGTTCATTATTTACCTGAAATTTAACTTCTGGGAGACCCATAGTTTCCATAAGCCGTAGTATGGTCAAAATTATAGGGGGACCGAGGGTCAACAATTTAAGTAGTGGGTTAAATGCCGCCCACCAAAAGCTAAAAGCATAATTTAAGGCTCAGAGATATGAAAAAGACAATTAAATATTGAATCATGAAGAAAGCATTACAACCTTATTAAAGTAAATAACAAAATATCATGCAACACTGCAGAGAAGAATTCCAGGATATTTCCAGGACAAATCTTCACTTCCAGGACTTTTCCAAGACATAAAAAAAAATTCCAGTACATTTCCAGGACAAATGGAAATTCCAGGACAGTTAGACATCCTGCACAGGCAAACGTATTTCACGTGTGCGATTTGTCGCGCGGGCAGTGCACAACTTTTCTTATAAATTGCGCGCGTAATTACGGTAACAGCTGAAACAATCGCCCTTGCAGATTGCAATATGGATAACTTACGTGCGCGATGCACTGTTTTGTTTAATGAGAAGGCTGCAAGTATCAATATATTTTCTTCAGTATATTCTAGTATTTTCCAGTATGAGTGGCTACCCTGGTTATGTAGTGCAGGGTTACGAACAACCACCATTGTAGGGAAATGAAGAAAACCTTACTAATTTAGAACCTTTTAACACGTTTCTTGAACTGATATAATGATGATAAAAATATATCTGAAAAAGTTGTCTTGATATATTCAAAGACTAAAGAATATATTAAGCGACTTTGAATATATAAGTGATTTTGAATTGGGCACCATCTGATATTGGCTGGCCAATGAAAGGTTTCTGACCCTTATTTTGAGCGCTGCAATTATGTTACAAAGTTTAGCCCCCCCCCCCTTTACGGCCCAATGCTATGAAAAATCCATTCCTGTAATGTAAATTGACCCTTAAAAAGTATCTAAAGAGTAGGTGGAAGAGTCGCATAGTGAATGCATTGTTAAAGGAGAATTAGCGTCTAGAACATTCTTTTGACATAAGATACGATTTAAAAAAATAGAAACAATGTTGTTTACCAAAATTCATTTAAAAGCCTGGTTCGCTCTAAATCGGAGGTTTTAGAAAAACATATTTCGTGCTGATCATTCACTTGGAATCTTTTTGTCTACTGTATAATAAAGGCAACAGTCCTTCGAAGAAAATTCTCAACATGTGAATAATATTAAAGGTTTACTTTATGGATAATAATATACAAATTTAAGAATATCTGAGACCTTAATATATCACGCAGACACAAGCCAAATCACAGAGGAATACTCTCAAAAGAAATAGTAATTCGCAACTCATACGTCACGAT
>JAYRBV010026038.1:0-10563 GCA_036023255.1 Mitrocomella polydiademata
TCACAGCGCTATCTAAAAGCGGACTGGATTATCTGGACTAGCCACTGTAAATATACAATACTAAATATACAATACTAAAGGGTGTCGGATTATTACTCACCGATGATAGAAGGCCCGATCCCCTCGTTTGATTCAGCTTGCTTTGATTGAAATTCAGATCTAAGGAACTGGTCTTGAATTGCATAATGGCAGTAGAACTTGTTGTAAACCAAAAGGCCGTCGACATCATGTCGTCCAAAGTTCCTAGTTTAGCAAGGCTATCAACATATGATAGACTGGAAAAGGAGTCTGGATATACTTATCCTTATGAAAGAAGCAAATTTTTGAATCTACTTAATTTATGTTTAGAAAAATCAATTTTATCAACACCTTTTATTTTTAACTCTATAGAAATATTATAACTTAAACACGATAACTACCACATAGGTATTATAAACTGAGAATTACTTTGCCGTAGAAAAATTGTTATATTCAACACTTTTAACGTCAATTAAATGATTTTTTATGACTTTAATGTTTTGAGGGTCTTTTTTTCAAGATACTCTGTATTATTTCCTCAGTCGTTGTATATGAATTAAATTCAAAATGAATTTTCTTGAAATTCTATTGGCACAATATTGAATTTGGTACATTCATTTTTGTCTCTTTATAAATTCCTGTTCGTCGCTAGACTAACAATATTCATGGAAACATAAATTAAACCACGACCTGCATACATTTTTTGATTATTAAAAATTATTATTATTTTGTCTTCTTTTACGTGTAGATGAATCACCTGCTGCTTGCAAATTGTTTGTTGACCTCGATGGCCCCGCAAAATATCTCAGATTATTAGAGGTAAACTTTCTGATCAACAAGAAGAATTTATTTTGTTTATTTATTTGGAGAACAGGGTATAAAACACTTCAGAAAATATTTACAAGTAAAAAATTCTGTAAAAAATTCTGTTATCAATGTGTGCCCTGTACAAGAACAGTTTACTTGCATTGTTTCTGTTATCAATGTGTGCCCTGTAAAGAACAGTTTACTTGCATTGTTTCTGTTATCAATGTGTGTCCTGTACAAGAACAGTTTACTTGTATTGTTTCTGTTATCAATGTGTGCCCTGTACAAGAACAGTTTACTTGTATTGTTTCTGTTATCAATGTGTGCCCTGTACAAGACCAGTTTACTTGTATTGTTTCTTTACAATATTTAATATTCTCGGTTGTTTTATCACTCAAAACTCTCTTAAACCAGTTTGAAATGCGAGGCACTTATAACGAAACGGGTCTCGATGTCCCAAACGGATAGATGGACCGTACGTGACCAAAAGATTGTTTATCAAAAATGGTTGTGAAGAACTCAAAAAGGCAACGTCGCTGTATGTTCGAAAGCGTAACCACGATATCAAAACGTCTGGTAGATTGAGTTGGAGATTGTCTTGATTTGAAAAGTTTTTTGCATGATTTTCTTTCAGGTGTTCGTGGATAATGTTCATGTAGAAACCAAAGTGTTGGGGTTGCTAGTAAGTTCTAAATCACCAACAAATAAACCTTCCTATAAAAATATAAAGTTACCCAGCCGGCAAATTCATTAAATAACCTCTACGCAGAAGTGTGTTTTCTATTGAAATTGCGTTCATTACGTCTTCCGTTACAATAGAAAACACTCCCCTACACAGTGCTGCTGGGTAGACAAAACCTCTTTTACCTCTTATATAAAATATTTTTTAAGTGAAGTGTTTCGCCATCAATTTGCCAGTTGTACGAAATGTTTTGTCCAGCTTGTTGTAGGGCTTGTTGGTTAAAAATATTACTTCCACCTATGAAAATTTTTCTAATCAGACTTCGCGATCTTGAGATTTTCAATCATCAATCAAAAATGCATAAATTGATCCTCTGTTTAGCGTAAAACGATTTTTTTTTTCAACTAAATAAAAACTTTGTCCGATATTGTAGAAAAAAAGATCCTTTTCCACTTTCATCTTATACAGTTACAGTATAATGAAAACTAACTTTCTTTGCGAAGAGATATGTAGACACTTTTTATATAAAAACAAAAATATCGAATTGGAATTTTCCTTTTGATTTGTAGGAAAAGGGAAAAATTGGAGCGCGTGAAGGTTCTTTTTCGATAAAAAAATAGCGCGCGCATCAAGTATTTTTATCAAATAAAACGCATCGCGCATGCTAGTTTTCGCCGTTTTACGCCAAACAGAGAATCAATTTATCTCAGCCTAATAGACCTACCCAAGTCGCTTGCGCGGGTCTGTTATACATATAGTCAATATTCGAGGAAACCATAGTTCAAAAGAAAATTAAACCTTTTTACCCCCGTTTCTTTCAGAACAATATTGCCGAAGTCAAATTCTTACAAGTTGTTATGTTACTGAACAAACCCTTGATGGATCGTGTGAGGTGGGTAACCAACTTGTGTGTGTATTCAATCATCACTCCGTGAATTTTACAAAAACCTTCACAAATTTTATTCACTCCCTCCCCCCCCCTCCCCCCCTCAAATTTGACCTAAATTTGTACGAAACTTTTGTACGAATTTAAACTAAAAAATAGCAAACAAGATATCTTTATCCTAACTAGTCATAGCTTCCACTAAAAGATGCCCCTGATTCTGTCAAACTCTGAAGAAAGTTTTAAGGACATCTTCTAACCCAGAAAAAAATTATTAGGAACCTTTTAAAACTAAGGACAGTGTTTTTATACGGTAATGGGACCATACAAATACGCACGAGTAAAGAAATATTTGGATTGACGGGCTTAAACATAGCCCGATTTATTCATTTCACAAAATCGATTAATTTTTTGTAAAAAAGTTTAAATGTAACTTTTAAATCATCAGTATAGAAAGGGGATATAACTCACTTGCAAATGGGAATACACTAATCACTGTCTATTTTATCTATAAAACTTATTGTTGTTTCTCCATCCGCCATGAAGCCCGCGTCCTTATTAGATTACCAAAATTAAACGCACCGCGTGTGAATATTAAAATACGCTTAGTGTCTGCTAGTCAGAAAAACACTGGAACTGAAAAATATTTTGAGATAGGATTCCCATATTACGCCCTTATACGCCCGGGACTCTCTATTAAAGCCTCCTTGACTACGCTTTGTTTTGTCACTTTTGTCTGACATTTTTTTGTCCAATTAGGTAGAAAAATAGAACATAGTCCCGCAATTTCATCATAAACTATTTTTTTTCTCAGATTTTTATACTTATTCAATTGTCAAGAGTGATCTAAAAATCAGATATTTAGTTTTGAAAACACAATGAGAATGATGCCTTACATTCGACAATTTTATAGGCTACTCGTCACAAACAAGGAAGTTCAAGTCAGTTATTTCGCTTGTGGTATCATTGCCAACTTGGCTTTGAGATGGGATGATGTACACACCGTGTTGACTATCACCGAAAGAAAGGATATGCTCCGAGAATTGGTAAGTGGACATAATTCGCGACGCTGATAATTTTTGCGCCAATCTGCAGTGCTTGTTTTGGTTGCAATTCTCGTAAATTCTCAAAGGCTCCACGCATGCCATCAAAACACTAAACAACTTTTTTCTGAAACTCTCATCATATATTGTGGTATATGCTAAGATCTCCCAACTGGCATAGTTGACCCCTCCCCACCCCCACTGGTACCCTGACTAAACGTAAAAGTTTAGAAAAGCTTTCAATAACGTTTGTTCATTTAAAGGAAATGGCGATCGAGAGATGGGGAAGATTGAAGAACGAAATTGTTACGTACAGGTATTTTAGAATCTCTTATAATCTCTTTTTAATAATGAACTTTTAATGATCTTTACTTCGTCATCAAACCACAACTAGTTGTTCTGAGAAAGTGTTGCGGATTGTAAATTAATGTTATCCCAATGAAAAATTCGGGATCTGATGAATCCGACCGTGAATAATTGGAAAATTTGATATCTAATAAAAAATGTTCTCTTTACTTCGCGAAAAAAACTCTGATCTTGAAAACTCGGAAAATTCAAAATCTAACATATTTTTGTCCTATTTCGCGAAAAAAAACTCTTATCGCGAAAACTTTGAAAACTCGGAATCTTATATATTTAGTCTCGTTTCGCGAAAACATTCTGAATTGTGAAAATTTCCAGTTTAACAGCGAACACTCCGAATTTGTAGGAGTATTAATTATTGAGGTATTTTTTGCTTTCCAGATCTTTCAAGCCATTTTATGAGCTGTTGAGTTGTGGCAGTAAACCAGAAATACAGAGGTGGGCAGTATGGGCCATCCACCACGTTTGTTCTTTGTGTGGTAAGCATCTTAGGGTTGATATGTTTGTTTATTATTTTCTCACGGTTGGCGATGCGTTGTATATCAAAGGCTTTTTTCTGTGACTGGAACGAACTAAAGTTAAAGTTAATTAAATTGGGTTTCCATTCAAAACAAAGTCAACTTTTCTAACGTAGGCGTTAGGGGGTGTTCATATGGGCGATATTTCCTCGGTAAGTGGAGAAAGGTTTCACCCGGGTGGAAAATTCATTGCATTTGTTTGTTATGATTTTAGGTTACAATTGTTCATAAATTTCTTCGCTATACCGAGGAATTCGTGTTCATATGGGAAAATGAATTCTTTGCTTATGGAGATTCTTTGGTGAGATCTCGGTAAGCGAGGAATTCTATTTTTCCATGTGAGCAATCATATTTTAGCAGTAGTTTCTTTGTAAGCCGAGATCTCGCTATAAATAGCGCAGAAACTTTTCCCCGCTAACCGAGGAATTATTCACCCATATGAACACCCCCTTAGTATTTGGGCCTTCGCAGAACGCATTGATATGCCTCCGAAGGGGGGAGGGTGCGTGCGAGCCGTATCATCAATATTAAACACTACTTTTGTTGACTTTATAATGGTTTTGCTGGATGGGATTAGTATAAAGTAATGTTAAAGTTGTATTTGAAATATTTTTTTTTCTTGAACACCGGTCGATGATAGAATCTCAAAATTACAAAAGTATAAAAGTATACAGTGCGTACGCTAAAAGTCGCACAAAGAGAAAAATGGATATAAAAACCCTAGAATTTACAATGTGCAGAGAAAATCATTTTATTATTGCGTTTAAAAACAGTACACAAAATTTAAAAAAATTTGACGGCCGCGAAAATTAGTCCACCGCGACATATTATCCACGTAAGTTCCCTGGAAAGCCCTAGAGTTGGTAAAAAATAACCTGGAAAACCCTGGAATTCCCATGACACAAACCCTGTATCTCAGACTCTGTCCATCTTTTTCATAACATACAAAATCAAAGCCATAAAAATCTCTAAGATGGAGGACAGAGACGCTCCTACCATAAGACCAATCAGTCCGCCGATCTCCGAGATCATCTCGTCCCACCTGTAAGCTACTTTTTCGGACACTGTTCGCATGGAATCGTGACCGTCTAGCTTCAAATAAATTGTCGTTGTGTTTTCGTGCAACCCACCGTCTTGTAGTCTCTCCTTACTAGTCTCCACGGTCCTCTCAGAGCACGCAGGTGGACAAAGGTGCTCGCTCGATCCTTGATTTTTCGTCTGACACTCATTAAACTCATCAATTGTCTGCTTTCGCTTGTGTTTGGTTACGACTTCTTTGCGAAAGAATGGGATGTACGCATCGACAGTATCGCCGCATTTGCGAAGTATATGAAGCGCTTCCGCCGAGTCTACACACAATTTTCGCGAGTACTTTCGTGAACGCTCAGGTGAGAGTTCGGGCATTTGTTTGCTTCTACACTTTGACGGGTAAGGCTTCGGGAGGCGTTTTTGTAAAGTTTGGCGAAGGGTTACTCTCTGCGTGTCTCCTAGAATGAGTTTGGTTCCGATCATGACCTCGGAGTAATCAAAGAACTCGTGTGGCCCGTGCCCGACAAGAACCACGTCCGACGAGGGCTGGCTGAATTGCATTTCTAACAAGACCAGACCGTATCGCTGCCTGGAAATCTTTCCTTTCGGATTCCACGTGATACAGGAATGATTGTATGCCCCCAGCGACAAGAATTGGATGTTCCGTTGAAATTCGGTCTTCATTTCGTCATCAGTCGTGGACGCACGGACCTTGAATACACCGTTCGTCCAAAAGCCGTCCGCTTCGGTGACCAGAGTTTGTACGGGCGGCCACTTGTGTGCCGTGCGGTTGCAAACGGAACTACCGTTTAGATTTGGATCGTCCAGCCAACGATCGCAATAGGTGTTGAAAGCTTTGGTGAATAAGTCTCTGTCACAAATGGTGACGCTAGGGAATGTGACATTGTTGGTGTACCGGATCTCCATATTTGTGTACACACTGTACTCTCTGTATTTGTTCACTTGCCTCGTGATGAAGAACGTCGTATACGCGATACCACCTAACAGGAAGCAGAACCAAAACAGTCTTTCGATCCTGGTGCCCTGAAATACTCTGGTCAGTCCGTGCACTGTGAACGTACTAACGTAACTTTCCAGTTTCTCTTTCAAGTCTTGTTTTTGTAGCGGTGCGTGTTTGTTGAAAATTGAGCGTTTACGAGCTTGAATGGGATCTACTTCGATGATGTAATCGCCTAAATATAAAACAAGGAATTCCTAATCAATCTTATTCATACTCAATAAGCAAGTCCATATTGGCAGATGAATTGAATGGAGGAGGCCATCCTGGATGTGGATATGTTTAAATAGATAAATGAACATATGAAACGCTCATTGTATAATATGTTTAAATAGATAAATGAACATATGAAACGCTCATTGTATAAGTAGAGAATATGAAACGATTTTTATTTAAAAAGTTATGAGATATTTGCAAATCTCATCGTACTTCAGTAAACCATCTCTATGATTTACCATCTTCGCGCCTTAAAGTATTGTAAAGGTATTGAACTTTTCGGAGCCTTTGATTCTCTAAGCTTAGCCTTAACCAGTCATGTACATCCACATATTAAGTATATAGATGAAATTGTGTTAGTTTTTATAGCTAGCTTACTTGTTTTTATCTCGTTGAATATTTTTTCATCGGAGGCACCATCATTTTTGATCATGTAAGAACCGTTCTCCATATCCATACCGTCCTGCATCTCAGTGTTGCGAGTCAAAGAAAAAGTAAACTTCATCTGTGTACACCATGTACCGTTTCTTAAACTTGAATAAAATTAATTTCGGGTGTCTTCAATGTAATATATTTTCTTTTTCAAATATTCATGAGACTTTGAGGAGGTGTGACCACATATATTGCCGCCCCTGCTCGTACTTGTCATTCATTATTCATAACTTTTTTCCATTTACACTTATTTCTTGTGTGGATGGTTGGATGAATGGTTTTACGGAATTTTTCAATCGCCGTGGTGTGGTGTTGTAATTAAATAGAAAATTTTGAAACTTTGCGTTTCGTAAAGTCATTTCCTAAGTAACACCGCACTGTGACGTAAATAAGCTCTGCCACGCTACATATCTATCCTTATGGTGTGCGGACGTCAAACTTAATTTTTGTACCATACTATGCTTGTTTCTATTCTACCACTCGCGAACTAACCTGAAATTTATAAACAAAGGTATATAAACATTCGTGAAAAGACAAAAATACAAACTAACGTGTTTTTGTAACCGTCAATTAAACAATGTCAATACGTGCTGTTATTTGGCAATAGTTACAGGCGTTTATTTACACCTCATAACTGAAAAATTATTCAGAACGTTCGACTTTTATAACTTATTCATTTTCTTCTTCTTTTTTTCAGCCCACCTCTACAAAGGGTTGATGGACGAAAAATGTCTAGGCCTGTTGAAAGCCGTGTACGCCCAAAACTACAGCGAAGAGATGCAAGAGAGAATCAAGGAGGTCTACACAGACACAGGTAACGCCAATCTCATCGGGCGCTTACTGGGCGTTGATTCTAATGACATGGAATGTGAAACTTTCGAGGCGGTACTGTCGATGGAAGAAGAATGATGTCCTTTGCTTAAAACCACCAACTTTGTTGTAAATGTCGAATGTAGGAAAGTGAACACTGACAAGTCACTTGCGAACCTAAATCCAGCACTTACCAATTAGATGATTCGTGGACTCTTCACAAGACACGAGTGACTATGTTAATTTAATGAACGCCTTAGAAATGATGTTATTAACACGGTAATCCACGGTACGCTGGACTCCCTCCAATTATTTTTAAACAAAATCAAATTTGAAACTTGCGATTAGAAGTACAGCAAAATAATCTACGGAAAAGACGATGTGGATGGCGGGTATGGGAAACCTAATTATTCAAATATGCCGGCACCGATGTATTTCATGAACTCAAGAAACCCGAATAAGTAGACGATTCATGATCATCGATGATCATATTATACGGTACTTTATAATACTCTAAACTTATGGATGGAGAAATCTAGATTGTCCCAGACCGCCCGTGCGGTACGGAATTTTGTTTCTCTCGATGGAGGAAATTTCCTACATTGAAAGATGATGGCTGGGTAGTACAATTTTATGTAAAAAGTCAAAGAAGAGGACTGCTTTTTGCTAATAATTATTACGAGAGAGTTTATTTAAATTTAAGTTAATTTGTTAATTTTGTAGATACCGTCTGTTAAATTTTAAACTCTGGTCAGTTTTAGATTTTGAACCTTTGAAGGCCCCAGTATAAAAAAAACATCTCATTTGTTTCTACAATGCTTGAAGTGAGTAATCTATCGGGGAAGGGAGAGAGTTCGTAGTTTTCAGTGCATGGATTTTTAAAAGAGTACCACTAGCTTTCGCAAACAGACTAACTACGTCTTTTCAAGTGATTCCTAGTCTGCGCATCAGCATCCCACTTTGCTCTTTTTCGCTTTTTCAGCGGATTGTCGCTGTCTGTAGGCAAACCTTTTGTTTTCTTATATGCAGGTAGACTGAAGACTAACATCAAAAATCTCAAAATAACGCATGTTCCGCACGGTGTTTTTTTTACAAATATGCGAATGCGTATTCAGGGTGATTGAATACAGAAAAGCAAAGGTTTGCCTACAGACCACCGTAGCAGCAATTTGCTTAAAAAGCGAAGCAGAGCAAGAGTGGGATGTTACGCAGGCTAGTGATTTCGTGCTTGTTTTTGGACTACCGTCCTCCCCCGTGTGCACTATTTAAAAAACACTCTTGTTTTTGAGATTTTCATTCAACAGTGAAACAGGTTTACCTTCTGTTAAGCTCAAGACGGAATTGCTTGAAATGAGAAAACCTAAATAGTCATTAAAGTTTTCAGTGTTTTACGACTTTCTTTGTATACAAATTTAAAAGTCAGTATTTTTTTCTGGACCACTAGCTGTATTGTCACGTTGAGTGGATAAATGTCAGCGTATCGTAAACGCCCAAAGAATGCCCTAGAATCGAGGGTAGAACAAATTAAGAGTGCATTACACTACATTCAAGAATAGCACTAATTTATCTAAAACTTTATACCAACCAAGCTTGTTGTACGTAACACATACTGTGATTAATATAATTATAAAAAAACAAACTTATTTGCATAGTTTATTTTTCGGTGAATATTACTTGGGTTCGAATCTCTCGAACCTTGTCAAACAAATTATTGTTCTTTCTTTTGGTCATAACGAAACAGTCCGTAAATCCCACATTCCCATTCATGATAATAATGCCTTTGGAAATTTTGATAAAGCAAAACGCAAAGCTTTTAATCCCAAAAAAAATATTTTACTGGGCATACTTAAAGGGATTTTGAATTTTTAAGTTTCTGCCCTCAAAGCAGTCGAATGTACGATAGTTCTGTAGGCTCGTGCTCCCTGTCCACTTTTTAATAAATTTCTGCACATAATAAACTAAGTGGCTATTGATGGTAGTCCTCTGATTGCCCACACTGCACTTCACATTTGCCTTTTCCACAATCTACTCGTGATTTTCTTTGCACTTTTTGGCTGTATTGATCGCAGTGTTTCAATTGTTGTCTTCTGGTCATTAATTTTGTCACAATTGGAAGAAGACTGGGTCGTGTTTTAAATTACTTCACGCTCAAGTCAAAAGTCTAAATAAATAACCCTCTTTAAATCCACAATGAGTGGACCGCTTGCGGTAAATCTACAAATTAGACTGAGCCTGAATCTAGTTGACCAGAAAGTAAAGGACGTAAAGTTAAGTAAAGTAAAGCAATGAGCTTATTGAGTAAAGTACGTAAAATATAAAGTACATCTTTAGCCTTGACGATATTTAGTAAAATAAATGATAGCAGGCTAGTTTCATGTGTATCCCCGCACTAAGATTCAAGATGGCGGATGAGCTGGATATCGATGGCATCTTTAAATTGAAGGTACATTTCCTATCTTTTGGGTTTGATAAAGAGATTGATCTTCTTTACTTTTTGACAGTCAGGGAAAGATTCCTAAATAAGACACACCATAAGGTACTTCCTTAATATGATACTGTGTCCTAATAGGAAATAAATGTTGCCTAGGACATAGTACCCTAAAAAAAATCAAATTTTCAGCCGAACCAAGCCAGGATATCATGTCTATACTTTTTCACTTCTACACATCCCCCCCACACATCAGTAGAGAAAGATAGCCAGGTGTAGACCAAAAAATTGAATTTCTAACTGTCAATAATTAGTA
>JAYRBV010026049.1:0-10561 GCA_036023255.1 Mitrocomella polydiademata
TATAGATATTTGTGTTCAGAACAACAAAGCGATCATTTTAAGCTAAAGTTGTTTTTTTCCCTCAATTCCCCTTTAATACAAAGGCCCGGGATGCGTATTATTATATATATATTTTTTTTTTACCGATCCCCCTGCTTTATCTTAATCAAGTTTAAAAAAAAATTAAAAGTCATTAAACTAAAATTTAACATATTATATGATTTTAACTCGAATTTAAAGAAGGATTATTTCTATCTCATCTCGAGTTATTAACTCGATAATTTTTATTTTGCATAATTTTCCGAGTTATTAACTCGAGATTTTTTATTTTGCATATTCAACCGAGTTAATAACTCGAGATTTTTTAGTTTGCATAATTTTACGAGTTATTAACTGGAGATATTTTATTTTGCATAATTTTCCGAGTTATTAATTCGAGATTTTTTATTTTGCATATTGTTGATTTTTTATTTCGTATTATTTCCGAATTATTAACTCGAGATATGACGTCATAATGCTTAACTCGGGATTTTAACTCGGTTTTTTAACTCGGGATTTCCGAGCCTCCTTTTTTTTTGAGACATAGTCTGAAGTTATTTGTTTTATTCTCAATGCGGGATAAAGTGGTGACGTCACGAACGGTTAAAAAAAATTTAATTTTGATTCGATTAAATTAATTCGTTTATATTCCGTGTAAACTGGATGTGTTGTCACGCCAACCCGCATTTCGTGACTTTCAAGCACAATTTGGCCTTGAATGATGGGAATGTGCGAGAGACGTTGCACATCTACTCAAACGTTCATCACTTCATAACTGTTTCGTGTTTTCCTCCGTTCTCATTTGCATTTCCGGCAGATGTGGTCTCTTGGGAAAATAAAACTTCGCGCCAAATACATGTCATATTTTTTTTCTCTCTCTCCGTGTCTCTTCTCTTGTTTATAACTGTAAGGAATTTTATAGTTGCGTATAAAAATATAGAAAAGAGAAGCATGAGAAGCGGAATATAACAAAAACAAATACGTTAATTTGTATTTCATGACAAATGGCTTTTGAATTAGTGTCTTATTCTTATCAACGGCAACGACTACGTATGAGAACATTTTTATGATGGTTTTGATAAGAGATTCATTTTTTTTTATCTGCTCACAGGTATGATTAGGATAGCACGGACTTTAAGGGCAGAAAGTTTCGTGGTCAGCCTTTTTTGCTAGTTGCAAACTTCCAAAGGCATTAATTCGCAAAAACGGGCGAAATACTTAAAGTACAAGGTTAGAGTATTGTACGCATTGGAGAGCCAGTGTTATTTATTATTGGTGAATACATCTGACAGCCTCGTTAGTACTACTAATGTAGTCTGTTATATATGGGGGGCCTGCCTACGTTGTGAAACACCTACAAGAAAGCATCCACAAAATCGGGAAAATAGAACCTCCCCCATCCCCCTTTGTACGCAAAATATGTTATATTTTGCTGCAACTTTAAGCTTTTCGTACGCTTTCACAAGGACCCCCACCCTCCCCCTCGGTGCGTACGTATTATGTGGATGCCCCCAACATAACTTATAGAATGATGGGTTGACCTTTTAACTGTGGTGGCGGACTCCAACCCACCAACCCCGGTTACCACCAACCCGGTTACAAGCAGCCTAGCGTTTTAATCACCCATGCTGGTTCATACATTCACTTTTTTTTCTTGCAAAATCAACATTTAATGTATGCAGTCTGACTTTTAGGCTAGACAGTTCTGAAACTTCTTTCAGCCTCGTATATAGTCGATGATTTATATTGCCAGTCTACCGTTAGATTATAAAAAACAGTTTGAAAAAAAGATATATATAGCATATCGTTGCAAAAAAATCAAAATGGCGTCTTCCCTCTCTCACAAATCTGAGAACATCTTGTCGATTTCATTTTGTTTGTATACATTTGCTTTGCATACCCCCTCAACGTTGTTTTATCTATTTAACATTTATAATAACTTTTTCTGATTTATGAATCTGGACTACGCCTTCCCCCTTTGTCTTTTGTTTTTATCTTTATTCCTCATTATCTAAACAATCCTTGATAAATCTTCAAAATATGGAAAAGTCCCGTTTAAGTATGATTATGAATCTTTAAGCCGTTAAGCTAAAGGAAAAAAAATAGAGCAACCTTTAACATAATGGCCACACGTTCATTCGTTAGAAGTGTATACTAAATTCACATCGTATGTATGAACACGGATTCTGGATGTATGTAAAATTAAACCTTGCTTATCAATTTATAGAAAAGCCAAAATATCTTCTTTGTTTACGAATATTTTGTAATTTCAATCAAAGGTAAATCTCTTATGAGTTTATATAATGTATGTCATTTTGGAATGATACAGTTTGTGTTTTGGACAAGATTGGGAAACTTTGTCGCCACGAGAGAAAAAGTGGGATGGGCCCAATAAAATAATAAAAGGGGTTTGCAAGGGAGTTAAGCCCTAGCCCTAGGTTCGTGTCAGTGAAATATATCTTTCGTGGTATATAGTTTGCGTTTTAATTCACAATCAGTCTTTCGTTTATAAAAAATGTTTCTTAAATGTGTTGGTAAAATCGAGGCAAATTTCATCGAAATGCCTCTTTCCTCCAGTCTTTTTTATAGGGTTTTGACAAGTGAACGTGAATTGAAATTTAGACATACCTCTGCTCTGAACGAAGTACTCGCGTTATATTTTTACCAAATGAAGGACATGGTTACAAGTTTGTTTTTCATACTTTCTAAGAGATGTTATGTCAGATCTGCATATTAGTCTCACAGAATATTCTGGTTTTGTTTTTTTGCAGCTTGTCGAGATAGAATTAATAAAGGCACTGTTAGCATCAAGAAGATTTTTGTAGTAGTGTATATCCAAAGGGTTGGTGTTACAGAAATGTTTCCAAAATATTAAGTTTTTACTTTTTCACATGTGTAGTTAACAATGACCACCGCGGACAGTGGTCGAGACTTTCTACGTTTTTACTGTAAATAAACTGTAAATGCAACAACAACAAATGAAGATTCTTATGAAAATTGTTACTATATAAAATTAATAACGTCTCCTTTATATTGGCGTCGACTCGCCATGCACGGTGCAAATTTGACGTTATTAATTGAGTACGCTGAAAGCCTTGCCTTGCGAAACCCACTTCAATGGAGCCTTTATAATTAGCAGTGATTAAGAATTTTTACGAAAAGTGAAGAAGAACCTGTGTGCCCTTCGATCGTAAACTCAACCTCTATTTCCACGGAAGTTTTAGCTTTTTTTTATGTAACGTTACAATAACTTTTTCTGGAAGAAAATTCTTTTTTTGCGAGCATTATTCTCAGAAACATAATTTCTTTATTTTTTAAATAATGCTGATTTTTTTACCCTTTTTATTATAATACGTTTTTGTTCTTGCGCAAAAATAGAATTTTTTTCATATTTCGTCTGAGAGGTTATAAAAACATCTATTGTCACCACACGCGAAAATAAAGTACACACTTTTCTTAGCCACCATAACAATGCTGTGGCCATATGACTGTACCGTAACAGAAAAAAAATGGTGGTGTTAAGTCCTGCCCCTTTTCTTTTTACGTGTGTAGATAAAACTACTACCAACGGTTTTCATTCCCAGTATGCAAATTCGTCAAAACACTTTGTAGGAGAGTGTTTTCTATTGGAACGTAAATTTAACGGAACAAACGCAATTTCAATAGAAAACACACTCCTGCGTAGAGGTTATTTAATAATTTTGCTGACTGATTATTTCTTCTTTTTTTTTTTTTTGTTCTAAGAGAGGAATTTAATTCTATCATCATCTTATCACCATTCATCATCACGAATGACAAACCATCAACCTTTCTATATATATATATGCGAACCGTCTGTACATTCGTGACATTCTTCTCACCTTATCAACGCCATGAAGTCCCGCCCCAAACATATGTAGGCCCTTTTCTTGTGATGCTTTATTAATAGAAGTTTTTTCGGGCTGGCAAAATAATCAGAAATCGCAAAGAGGGGCGGATGTTTTCTATTGACACGCGGATCCGTAGAATTCTGCGTATAGTGAAGCGATATTTTGCTTTTCTCGACAGTAATGACCCCTTCATCAAAATTGACTTAACTGTAGGGCCGTAGGTAATAGGGAGGGGGGGTTAGAGGTGTTTTAAAGATCTAAAATCGTAAATATTCATTCGTCGCCCAACCATGGTTATGCGACAATAATCCCACTACCTGAACTGTTGACCATCGCCGCAATAATTTTGTTTTTTCTACGTATATATATAAAGTATCAAAAGGATTTGACAGTGTCACGATTACTGACAACAAAGGATAAAATAAACCCTGCTGTTGTTTCCAGTGGAATGATATGTTTATTTTTATAATGATAAAGCAGTGTTTGTTTTTCTCTTAATTTAAGGATTTATGATTAAAGTACTTTTGCAACTTGGTGTCATTGATCTGAAATGTGTCTAGTGATCATGTTTCCATACAAACTGCATGCCTAAAGCCGCCGTTTGTCATCGTTACAGGTTGTAACTTCGTCTGCCACCATACGTGTCGATACTGTTCATGCATACGGAAAAATGGTACCTTAAAAGGGCATAAATGATTACGGGGGCAAAAGATTGCGTCATAAATGTTTGCAAATCGAAGGTAAAATTGATTTTTGCGACATAAATGTTTGCGTTTTCCATCTTTTCTTTAAATTTTGCGGCATAAATTGAGGCGTTATCAGAAAATTTGCGGCATAAGTCATGGGTATTTCCCTCTTTTACGTTATTTACAATTTTTTTGTTTTGCTAATTTTTGGACTTTAGGTATCATCCTGACATTTTGCGACATAATTTTGCGATTTTGGGCCTTATTCGCAATCATTTATGTCGCAAACATTTTACGACGCAATATTTTGTCCCCGCATTCTTAGCCGAAAGTGTAGATTTGCAAACTCTAACCCGCATTTATTTTATTTCAATGTTTGCCTTCTGAACATTACTTCACCGCGTAGCTTTTTTCGGTGTCCGCCAAGAAGTGCATCGTCAACAGGATTTTCTCAAACATTAAACACAGAAAAGAAGAGGGAGTCCATATAATACGTACGCAGTAAAATGCCTTATTGACGCCCCCGCGAACACAGTTTCAAATGGGGCATTATTTTTACATAGCAAATAAAAGTTACTGGTTTCTAGAGGTACGACTATTTGAGGATTGCGGCATAAGTCATGGGTATTTCCCTCTTTTACGTTATTTACAATTTTTTTGTTTTGCTAATTTTTGGACTTTAGGTATCATCCTGACATTTTGCGACATAATTTTGCGATTTTGGGCCTTATTCGCAATCATTTATGTCGCAAACATTTTACGACGCAATATTTTGTCCCCGCATTCTTAGCCGAAAGTGTAGATTTGCAAACTCTAACCCGCATTTATTTTATTTCAATGTTTGCCTTCTGAACATTACTTCACCGCGTAGCTTTTTTCGGTGTCCGCCAAGAAGTGCATCGTCAACAGGATTTTCTCAAACATTAAACACAGAAAAGAAGAGGGAGTCCATATAATACGTACGCAGTAAAATGCCTTATTGACGCCCCCGCGAACACAGTTTCAAATGGGGCATTATTTTTACATAGCAAATAAAAGTTACTGGTTTCTAGAGGTACGACTATTTGAGGATTGCGTGTGACCTTACGTGAAATGACTTTCATTTCGGACTGATGCGTGTAACTTAAAAATGTTCGTGTGACCACTGCCCCTTAACATTTTTTATTTCAAGTGAAAACTGAAATGATCCACGCACGCACTTCTATTAATACCACGCTTAAACAAAGCACGCATCTTTTGCCAACAACAGATATGTTCTTAGTTTCCCGAAATACCGTTTATACATAGATACAGTTCAACGGCCAAAAAGTTATCAGTCGTTCTTCTATAGAAAAGTCTCTTAAATTTGTTTGTTTGAACGAGACAAATATCACCGGATGTCTCGTTTTTTCAGACATTTATAAGAGAGTTTTGACCAGTGATAACCTTTTGCCCGATAAACAACCTCCATAATAGATTATACCAATATCAGTTTCAAGAAATATTTGCACGTGCTCTTACATGTCAAGGTTGTTTGAACTGTTTATTTCGCATTGGTGAAATGTGTTACTCCTACACATGACTTTGAAACTCAATTACGTGAAAACGAGATTGCGATTGATGATATTGAAACCACATTTATTTTTCATTTATATTATTTTTAATAATTTGAACATATTTACCCAGGATAGCCTCTTCAGTTCTAAGTGAACTATCAATGAGAGTCCTGCCTTCCTTGCGAAACACCTACAAAGGAGCCTTATAGAATTAGGATTGAAGAGCAATTATCACCACCGAAAGCCTCGAAGAGGGGTTGAATCTTATACATTACAATCCTAAGCTCAGCGCCTTAATATCCATTCGGCCCGGATCCATATTTTAAGCGGTATTTACCTGGAAAGGTCTAAATGGTCGTAATGGGTTTAATGTTATAGCTTCACAGATTTAGACAAAACGAAACACACTGCCTCACCGTAAATGCTCGATTAGCGCTCCTCTTTTTGGAAGAGAAAACTCCTAATAAATCTCTAAATAAGTGCCTCGGGGTGGCTATACGAATGCAAAACATTGCTATAGAGCTTATCTAAACATTTTGTATAGACGAGTATCTATAATCATAAGAGATCTAAGTGCCTTTTTGATTAGGCGCCCCCTCAAAAGTCGAATACTTAAATAGGCGCCCTGGGCGCGAAATCGAACATTTACGGTGATAATGAATCTCTATTATGATAATTTTCCATGATTATGATGAATGATGGTAATCTTAATAGAGATTCAAATGCTTTCACAATTTCTTGATTTCGTTAACCAATTATTAGCAAAACCCACTCTGGTTAATAATCTATTATCTTTCATAATTAGCGTCGTTTAACGCTTCATATCATCATAAATCATAGTTTTCAAGGTTCAGGGTTCTCTAATTAATTTCGCCGAGACAAAAAAATACATTGATAATTTCGGTAGTCTCGCCTGGATTTTTGTTCCCAGGCTGAAAACAAACTTAAAGATCCTATGTGGAGGAGTGAGTACCAAATAGAATGTCACTCTCCTCCCTCGCTGTGACCATATGGGTTGTATTAGAACAAGTTAACAGAACATGTAATTATATTTGAAGTTTTGGCTTTTGCAGAAAATTGTATATCCATTGCACTTCCCAACTCCAGTTGAGGATTTTCAAAAATGATCGCTCCTAATATTTTTCCTAATAAATCGTTCTGAAAATTCGTTTTTAAATCGTTCCCCCGAATCGTTCTAAAATCATTCGTTCCTAAGATTTAAAAAGAGCGATTTATGAACGATTTTTTTTTTTTTTTTGGAATGATCCTTAGTTAGAAATATTTTTTTAATTCCAAATAAAATTATACAGAATTGATTGAGCGACAGAAATCGCGAAGAATTCCATAAGTTCTAAAAGTTTTTGTTGGGTTTCCAGGAAGTTGCTTTAGCTTAAGAAAATGAAATCCTCAAAGCACACGACCCAGTATCATTTCATGATGACACTATAATTAATATAAGGACTAATTAAAAATGGAACAGCTGTTCCTTGACTAATTAGTGGTTGCGGCTAACGGTTTGAACATGGTTAGTAGAAGGCACCTTCCCTGAAGAAAAAAACTAGTCCGCAAGTAGTCCGCGCTAAGTCCACATGTAGTTCGCTAAGTCCACAGTAACTGCGGACTTAATCAAGTCCGCAATTAAGTCCGCAAAAATCAAGTCCACAAAAAATCGAGTCCGCAATCAAGTCCACGGTGGACTTCCTGCTTCTGCAAGGTATGTTGAGTGACTTATATTAACAGAATTCTCAAGATGCAAAAATATAATACAATTTCTCCTCTTCCGGCTAGATATTCTGCTATGTCAGAATTATTTTTGAGAATTAATAAACGTGGGAGGGGGGGGGGTTCTAGATCAAAACTGTTTAAAAACATAAGAAATTTTAAAAGAGGTTATTGCTTAGAAATTTGAAATTTTGTATGAACAGTGAGTTATAGTGACGTTTCAATTATAGACTTTGGCATGTACGACATAAATATGGGGATATTTCCCCGCCCTCTTGAAGGGTTTCGTTCACAGTACCATTATTCGAGAAAGCTTGTGTGTTGAAAAGGTGTTACCAGTATGGTTTAAGTATATACTTTACATTTTTTTAGTGACAGCCCTCTTTAAAAGGAGCTTTCATATCTTGTATCAAATTAAAAGGGGATAACATTTTATGGTGTATCTGATTTGAAAAACTGTATTCCTTTGGGGAAACTATGAGTGAGTGCTCAAGGTGTATATCTGCTGTTGAATAGAAACATTGCTAAAATTGCTTTAAACCTTTTGAGCAGAATTATTAGACTCAATAAGAAGAGTCAAGGAAAAGGGACATTACGGAATATCAGGAGAGGAAAGAGTAACTTCTGGCTGAACATCTCTCAAATCTGCCAGGAAGCTTTAGTTTTTCCTTAGAACACATCAAATGTTTTTCGTTATAGAAAATCTTTTAAATACCTCTCATAACAATATTATAATAATAACGATGCATATTTATAGGTTTAGGGTTAGGGGCACATTCTCTTTGCCTGATTTTGTACACAGTCTTCAGAAACTAGAATTGAGGTGGGCAGCAGAGGACTGTGTCCGACACTCAGCGTATATTTTCAAGAGTATAAAGATGATGTCTGGTTAAGCTGACATGTAATTACCATTTAATCTTAATGATACTTGAGCTGTCAAAATACTCACAAGCTCAATGGAAGGTTGAGAAATATGTAACAAACCCCAGTGTCTACAGAAGGGACGTCGTAATCACGTCCGTAGGACGCCTAAAATACGATCATGTGTGAAGTAGTGAACCACTTAAAGGCCTAGTGACACAAACTTTCGTTAAGTGTTTTTTTATTGATTTAACACAATATGGTAGGGTCACCCGTCTGACATGATAAACGCAGTCTTTTCATTTTCACTAGTCAGTAACGCGTGTGACAGGTAAGAGGAAATAAGATGGAGACATTGGCTTTTTTGCGTCAATTTTTTTTTTTACTTTTATATGTTTAGTGACTCAGGCTAGTTTGTTTTGTTTTTTCTCCTCGCGCGTACAAAATTTCTCCGGTTTTTATGCCACAATTCGACAGTAACATTATTTATTATAATTTATATATTTTTTAATTTCTATTCACAGTTCTAAAATACGTGATTTTTTCATTTTCAAGTTTTACAGTTGCGTACTTCAACAGGGTATGTGGAGGGACGTATGGTTTTTTATTATACCTCATCCACTATGAATTTTTTAACGATTTAGCCGGTTGCTTGGATACAGTTTCACCGCAAAAGATTTCCTAAAAAAAAGGAGACCAAATGTCGTGAAAACGGCTGAAAAGGAGGGAGGAATGGGGTATTTATTACTTTATTGTTCTACCAGTCGGACTTGGGAGAGCGCCGGAATAGGAAATATATTCAAGAATATAACTATAATGAAGTTGAAACAGGATACTACTATCAACCTTGTTCCCAGGGCTTTTCTTCGCTTTTTTTTTTATTCGTCGCCATCAATAAAAATAAAGCGAAGAAAAGCTCTGGGAACGAGGTTCCTCTATTTCAGTAGTGAGAAGATTATGTAAAGAAATGATAACTAACTTTATTTACAGATAATTTATGCCAATTTATACCTCCTTAGTTTATGTCAATGACTGCAGAAGCAACAACTATAGCAAAAAAAAACAACTGACCGCAAAAACACTTGACTTCAATTAAAAAAAAAATGATCTCAGTTTTCTTTTTAATTGAGACCAGCAGTTTCTTTAAATTGCATTGCAAGGATATTTCGGAGGGCTGGACTTTTTATTAATTGGTTAAACGCACACGTATCCTCACATGTCTCAAGCAGACCACAAGTAATTGGTAGAGCAATTGTCTTCAAAAGTGGTTTTTGAATTAATCTCACCACCATCCAACGATAATTTTGCTTGCTTATCAGTTAAAAGAGGAGAGTTAAATTCTTTTATTTTTTAGTTGATCTCTATCAGTTCATGTGTGTGTATGCAGTGTATACGTATGGGAGTTGTGAAAACTGTGGTCGAGAAGGGTTTATATATGTGATTGATAGTGGATGAGGACGAGGAAATTGTTCATTGATTTTAGACGATGTGGAATCAACAAATTGGTACATCTGGTATACATATACCTATATGATGGGATGATGTCCGCCCTTTATAGGAGTTTTAAGTTTCGATGTACTCGCGTTGAATATCTGCAGCCTGTGAAATTCACGTCGGCATTCTAAATCCACTATTTTTACATCGGCACTTTTTTACCGACGTCTAATGTGTTTTGCTGGTTTAAAGAATTTTTCTTAAAACTGACTGTTGATTAAAGATTTTTCTCTATCCTTTATACATTATATTTACGTCGTAAATTACATTTATAAAGGAGAAAAAAATAGACTACTATACTAAGGCTTGCTTTATAAGGCCGCACTAACGTCGCGTCTAATGTAATTCAACCGGCCTGTGCATAAGATGAAGACGC
>JAYRBV010026060.1:0-10561 GCA_036023255.1 Mitrocomella polydiademata
TACTAACAACTTCGCGATAACCTACAGAATTAACAGCGAAAGGTCACTCCGCCACAAATGTCTCAGCAGTGGGTAGGCGGTTCGAACTCACAGGAACACGAACATCGGATTGTGAGTCCGACACGCTAACCACTGAGCCATTGCTCCACGTGTAACAGGATCGATGAGGGACAGAGGGGACTTAGCCTTGTTCACTAGTCTTAAAGTAGAGCACGAGTTCTTTGTAGTATAAGTACAAAACTTAAGCACCAAGATGAAGAGTGGTAGCCAAGACTTAAATTTCTACCAGAGATGGAGCGTTGGTCGGTATTTAGTAAAAAAAAAGACATCCACTTATTTAGCACGGTATTTTACAGACCTGAAAACTTTTCTTTTTCTAGCAAGCTATAGTTCAAATAAGGGTGGACATGATCCTTGAAAATGTAAAAAAAAAACAAAAAAAAAAGGCGGTATCAACTTCGGTTCCCAGGGGAAAATTACATAATTATTGTTACCGTTTCGGGAGACTAAGTTTCACAACAATCTTCGTGTTTGTTTGCCCTGGGAACGAGGCTGCAGCGGAATAATAGTGAAAAAATATTGCAAACTTGCTTTTATTGTACTTTTTGGCTGAGAAAATTGCTTAAATCTGGCGCGGATTTCATCTAATTTGGCGATGACGAAAAAGATCAATATTGGCGTGAACTTAAATTTGACAATTTTAGATAGACCAAAATGGCTAATTTCGCCAAATTTTCTCAACGCCAAAATGTGTACGATTACTGCGTCTGTCGGTTTGAAACCATCCGTTCTTCTGTAGAAAAGTCTCTTAAATTTGTTTGAAAAATCGAGACGATTTTCATCGAATGCCTCGTTCTTTCAACCACATTTAAGAGGATTTTGACCGGTGGTCTCAAGCCGACAGATGGACGACCTCGTTGGCTGCTGGGCTGCTGTTGGAGTAACATTTTACAAGAAACGACAGCAACAGAAAACATTTTACAAGAAACCACAGCAACAGAAAAAGATCGGTTTCCATTCAGTCTTACCTCATACTTAGATCTGCTGCTCTTCGCTTCACCGCAAAGCGTAAGTGGTGGGAGCGAAAAGTAAAATGCACGAGTATGAGGTAACCTTCAATCATGCTGTTCCATTTAATATACCTTTATAATCTTATCCACAAATCTCTCAAACAAACACCATTATGACGTCACAAACATACACATACCTGGCATTTTTAATATTCGCATAATCAGCAAAACTCAAAACACTCAATAACAACAGAATACAAGCAAAAGCTTTTAATTCAAAGAACAATATACACACTTTAGTATTAGTTCACAATAAGGTTCTTTTGGAAAATAATATAAGGCCGACATGTAAACAAACGGACCTTCTGACCTTTCCCAGTAACAACCCCCTAGTTTACTTAGTCTCTATTTTAAGTCTGTCACAAACGTACAACCCCCTATATAGCGCGCAAACAGTACTTTAACAAAGATGCAGAGTGTTGAACGGGTCGGGATTTAGCTTAACAAAAGGACACGAATTCCCGTACGGCTTTTTTGTATATTTTACAGACCACATTAGTTTAAGGACCCCAAATTTCCGCCGTTATCCGCCGTTAAACCGACTACTAGCAAGCTAGTCTCCCTACTATTTTACACGGGCTTCACTAACTTTTCATTTCAAAGGAACCAACATCCATGAACTGAATAAGGGTACCCAGCCAGAAAATTCACTAAATTATCTCTACCCAGGAGTGTGTTTTCTATTGAAACTGCGTTCATTACGTTTTGCGTTTCAATAGAAAACACTCTCCTACAAGGTGGGTTTTTGACGAAATTGCCTACTGGGTGGACTCCTTGTATCCCGTCATTCACAGCATTCCATAATTTTCCCTTGACAGGTTGACATTTTGTGGTGACATATCGTATTCTATGGGTGACATACCGTATTCTATGGGTGACTCAGTAAAGCAAACAACAACAAAACAATGTCAAATATTTCGTGCATGTCGTTTGGGTAATTCCCCCTTCTGTGTGTGTCGTTACCGCTTGCTTCTATGAAACAAAACAAGACAAGACAAAGGAGGAAAATGACGTCATAATATTTTGTAGAGTATACAAGGCAAGGGTACCGAAATTTTTGCTGACTTCTCTAAAAATTCCTTGTCACCCATGACAAATATTAATGAAAGGAAACTGAAAACTGAAACCATCCGTTCTTCTATAGAAGTCTCTTAAATTTGTTTGAAAAATCGAGACAATTTTCATCAAATGCCTCGTTCTTTCAAACTGCTTTCCCCTACGCATGCACGCGGTCAGTCTGAGAAACCGCGCGAGCTTATGTGTTTTTAAATCCAAATAAATTTCATTAACGAAAAACAAATTCGCATGAACTAGAACTGTTTTGCTAGTCGACGGTGCAGAGTAGAGAGTGCGTAGACAAGCAAAACAGGATTTTGACCGGTGGTATCAAACCGACAATTGAACGACCTCTGAATGTACACATCTTTTATAAATAATTCACACGTGTAACTATAACGAGTGAAAGCCGCGCGCTGCTCTTTTTGAGAACGCTGAATGATGGCGCCCGTACTTCCTTGACGATCATGCTGGTGGCGGGCGGACGGGCAAAGCCTTGTATATGCCGGCGGCTTCCCGACTAATCTTAAATCATAAATGACAAACCTGTTCTCAGTGTCTTTCATATCCAGATCCACCCATCCATCCGACGAAATTGACCGACGTGAACCGAAACTCCGTCGTTGTGTTCTCGCTAACGGAAGACCGACGGCAAAGTTCGACGGAACATTCTCGTCGTCGTTCTCGTTCTCGTCTTGCTCCTGGATGACGTTCTCGTTAATATCTACCCAGCCTTCACACGACAGTTTACGACTGGGAGACGAGATTACTCGTTTTCGTACTCGGCACGGGAGCGGTAACGAGGGTGGTGACGAGGCGTCTCCGACAGTCCTAGCAAAATTCTCGTCACCCGAAGAATTCTCGTCGTTGGAATTACGTTCGTGGATAGCGTTCAGGTCATTGACGGTGAATAAAATCTCGGGTTTTTGTAAAGTCGCCATGACTACTAGACTGTCGTGTTGTATTGTTGTTTTTTATGTTAATGCATGATTAAATATAAAACCATTTTTTTTATGTGTATGTGTATGAAAGTCAGGTTTTTATTTTCTTAAGACAAAAAAGTACGTAGATAAGAATAAATTAATCAACAAAACCACCTGGGATTTAACCTTTCAACAGCAGAAATTTCGGTAACAATAAGACTGTTCGGTTAACATTCCCGACAAGGCAGTTACAGTCAAACCAATTTAAAATCAATACGATCGTTTATCTCACTTTTTCCTTAATTTCTCGCTACGCGGACTCGCCACCTACGCATTTTCCGTGTGCGACTTTTAAGACACAAAGAAAAACCGCAAACGTAAATTCCCTTTCCCTTACTTCATTACATTACAAGTGTAAACGTACCCTTACTTCATTGCATTACAAGTGTAAACGTACCCTTACTTCATTACATTACAAGTGTAAACGTACGAGCATTCTCATTCATAAAATTTGCCCTTGATATGCCAGAAATATTTAAGAGACTTCCCTGCAAAACTTCTACAAAACAGAGAGAACACTTGTATTTGAAACGCAAACTATACTGACATTATTCCTTATAAATGACCCGGAACATACTGAGATTCCTTATAAATGACCTGGAAAATAACCCGGTTTTCCTTCATTCCGTTTTACCTTGATGGTTCTAAAAAAAACATTTGGAAACTCCAGTAGAGGTTTTAGACTAGACCACTGGTCAAAACTCTCTTAAATGTGTTTGGGATAGCGAGGTATACGATAGATTTGTCTTGATTTCCCAAACAAATCTAAGAGACTTTTCTATAAAAGAAAACTCTCTTAGCGAGGCAAATGAAAAAAATTGTCTCCATTCCCGAAACAAATTTGTGAGACTTTTCTAGAAAAAGAACATATGGTCTCAAACCGTCAGACGAACTCAAGGTGCATGGAGACCAAGGTTCATTTCACATCGCATTTTGCAGATGTAAGCACATTTCGTCACTTCTAACCAAATAGTTCAAGTTCATGTTTTTCGTTTACGAAATCCTCGACTGAATGAACGTAAATTCTTCTTCTTTTTCTATTTTACCATCTTTCATCCAAGTGTTTTTATGATCCTTATAGTATCTGATTGGCTACTGAAATAGTTTTGATCTGATCAATTTGACTCGAAAAATAAGTGTGTTTAAAATAGGATGTCGACTATTAGCGTTCTATGCTGTGGACCAAAGACGTCGATTCCTTCCGTTGTGATATGTATGAAAACACGTCATATGCCGTCGCCGTGACTTCGGCGACGTTAGTAAACACGACATTCTCAAAAGTGTTCTTTTGCGTAGAAAAGTCTCTTAAATTTGGTTGGGAAATCGAGATCAGTTTTATCGTCCTTCCAAATAGTTGTCTGAATGAAGTAATCGGTCTCGGTTTTCCAGACAAGAATTTTTTTTGAATTTTGACAAGAGCTCTAAAACCGTTACACAAGAAACACATAAAGCCTTATCATCCCAAGGGGGACCGAGTGATTCCCCAGGGGTCATTATCCCAGTATAAAGAACAACTACACAAACATTTCTTCCCTTCTTTCTTTCTCTCCGCGCTTGTCCCACTTCAACCCTTCCCTACAAGAATCTATATATACTATCCCACAAGGGGGACCAAATCATTCCCCAGGGATCTTTTAAAAGCAAATTCCCAAAACACTTGTTGTTTATTTCTTCACCTTTCCACACCACAACACACTAGTCATATAGTTCATCTGACAGAATGTAAACACATCTATTTTTATCGTTCTTTTGTACAAAATGCTCTTATTTTTGTCGGGAATAATCGAGGCACTTTTTTGTCTCTACTTCGTTCTTCCAAACCTTTTTAAGAGACTTTACTACGGGAAACCTTGGTGTTTATATTCTGTCAGATGAACATTCTCTAGACGACCGACCGACCAACATTGCGCTATTCTTCAAAATTTCTCTGTTATTGATTTTTATAACTAACTTTTTCCCATGCTCGGGTATGTTGTAATAATAGAACCCTTTTACATTTTGAGATTTATCTCTCCTCGTTCAAAAAAAAAATTCGTCCCATTTTCAAAAAAAAAATGTCTCATTAACGAAGTTAAAAAGGATTTTTTTTTTCTTTTTTTTTTTACCATTTAATCTTTATTTCATCCTTTTCTTATATAATATTTATTTATTCGCATATCTTTCTCTTTCTCTTTTTCTTCTCTCACTCAAAACCATGACCTTTAGAAAAACATTTAAACGATATCTTTGCTCGATCACGTGTGAGTTTTGTTTACAGATTTCTTTTTTATTTAAATTTTTTCCAAATAAAACAAGACACGACGAATCGAGTAAGATTTCACGGAGAAAAATAGAAGTAAATATAGACACGTGCGTGTCTTTTACGATGATGTCAATTGTTTAAAGTCAAGGATTATTGCAGGATTTTAACACACATTAACTATATGAAGTTTCATTTACAAGAGTTAGTAGAAAGGTTGCGAAGCCTTTCGCCGGTTGCTAGCAAAAATATATTTCGATTATACTAGATGAAAAAATCACTCCGGAATACGTCTCATGATAAGCATCATTAGTTTTCCAGTTTTCCGTTCCAACAAGGGGTCGAACGTCTCTGTAGCATTAAAAATATTTCTCGAGTTATCGACGATTAAAGTTTTGATGACGTCATAACCGTTAGACCATTGATGACGTCATAACCGGCGAAAATTGGTCCAAAATGTTGCAAAGCCTTTAATTTTTTAATATAACAAATTTACGTGACCGAAATAAGCGGCGGGTCACGTACTAAATAACAAGCGAGCACGTGTACATGAACATTTAAATCAGGTTGTAGAAGATGGCATCTCTGATCACGTGATCTAAGTAGAAAATAAGTAAGATGGCGTCTCTGATCACGTGGGTTTTGTTTACAAATTTCTCCGAACAAAAAAAATACTCGATTAAGTAAGTTTCCAAGAAGGTAAGTTTGTTTGGAGTGTATTTGCTTATGCAGAGCTCGCTCCAAGGTGAGTTTTTGACCAGAACACTGTTTTTCTGGTTTGCAGAAAACTATCTAATTGTTTTAGGTATCAATGCAACTGTCTGTACTCGTCTTACTGTCCTGTCGGTCTGTAAAATACCAATCAGACACGTGATCATAATCAAAATGGTCTTTGGTCCTTAAAATCTAATATTTCAATATAGCTGTTAGGAGAAATAACGTTACAGGGGTATTGCCAGCTAAATTCAGATTTCAAATTCCGGAGGGTTTTCAAGGGTGTTTTTCTCAATTTTCCAGTGTTTGTGTCATGCAATTTCCAGGGTTTCCCACAATTTTTACCAACTCTTGGGTTTTCCAGAGTACCTTACGTGGATAAACAGGTATCTCGTCTGACTAGCTAATTGCACATGCGTACAACTGTTCCACTGACATACGAATGGTCTCTGTCGGGTTGATATATTTTATAGAAATGTCTCTCAAACTTGTTTGTGAAATCGAGACGATGTTCACCAAATGCCTCGTTCATTCAAATAGGTTTAAGAGAGTTTTGACCGATTGGTCTCAAACCCTAAAAATGTTCTCTGTACGTGTTGACAGATTTCGAGTTGATGTAAAACTGACATGCGATTTGATTTCAGATCAAGTCTTGTATAGAAAAGTCTCTTAAATGTGTCTGGAAAACCGAGACCGATTACTTCATTCAGACAACTTGTTTATTCAAACTATTTTAAAAGAGTTTTGTTATATAACTTTTGTACGTATGATTATACCCCCCTGTGTGCAGGGGTCAAACTATCTTGAACTTTCTTCTTTATTTTTGCAAATTCCTTCAACAAGCGCAGTGTGAAGGAGGGTACATAACTTTACTCCGACACAAATGCACTCCTCCGTATAGGTGAATTTAACGTTCATCCATGATGTCTAAGGAAAATGGAGTTTGACTCAGTTAAATGAGACTGTGAAGAAGCGCCTTGAGAGATGAGAGTGACTTTGCAAGTGATTTTATGAGCTGAAAAATAACAGATAGCAGTATAACCGCTTAAACCAGAAAACCCTTTGCACTCAATTTTGAATATTGACGAAAAAAGAGAGACACCTTTTATAAGAGTTCAGGATGTCCAGGCTATATTTTTTACAGGTTTAGGCGATATTGTGTAGTATAGTCATACCTAGCCTAGGGACTTTAGACGGCCATTCGATTGTTACCAGAAGAGCCCACAGCCAGTTGTTATTGACACTGTGCAATTCACGTCAATACGAGCAAATTGGTCAGGTACTAGCCAACACCTTTCAGATTTGATTTGCAGTCAGAACAACATGGGCAGGTACGGCACGGGAATCGAACGGTCGATCATCATCGAAACAGAGATTCGACAGAGACTCGACTAGCGAGAGACAATCCGATATCAACTACGATCTACTTCTATCTTATTTTTGCAGCTCATAAAAACACTTTCAATTACGAAGTAGTATTTAAGTGGCTGAACCTCGGTCACTTTATAAAAAGTCAGTGAAAAGGCAACATTCAGGCCATGGATAATCGAGGCACAACAAAACAAACAAAAATCAACAAAAGCGAGACTATCCTTGTCTAAACAACATGGAGTATAAATAGCAACTTTTCAAAACAAAAATGTTGTTGTTCTTTCCAGGAATATCGCCATTTCCTCTCTGCATTTTCGCGCTTAACCGAAATAACGGTTTGCAGAAATCGATAATATAGGAATGCGTAAAATCTACGTAAAACAGGATTTGTGTGTGCCTTAAGCGCTTCATACAAGTTCAACTCCGAACCAAACTTTTTGTTGTATATCCTGCAAACACCACCGCAGGAAAAAGACTTTCGCAGAAAATTGAAATCTGCGCGCAAAAGTACCGTAAATGGAAAAAGTGAGATAAACGATAGGTAAAGAGATAAACTACCGAACAAAAACAACAACATGAAAACACCAACCATAACACACTCTCCATATATAAACATAAATACTCTCAATTCAACATCTAAGATATTTTTTTTTGTCATAAATCGAACTTGCTAAAAAAAAAAGAGGACAAAGTGGACATTGATGTCATAATTAAATCGTCAACAAAAACAAACCAAAACAACGTAGTAGACCTGGTTTCTATATGCCAATTATGATTCTAATGTGGTTTTCAATCGGAGAGGTTGTGTATCGGGCAAAAAGTTATCACTGGTCAAAACTCTTAAAAATGTCTGAAAAACGAGACATCCGGTGATATTTGTCTCGTTCATACAAACAATTTTAAGAGACTTTTTTATAGAAGAACGACTTTTTGGCCGTTGAACTGTATCGGAACATTTACCCAAGCCCGTTGGCAGATTTGAATTGCCAGATGTTTTAACAAGGTCAAATTCCCAGTAGGCAATTTCCTCAAAAACCCACTTTGTAGGAGAGTGTTTTCTATTGAAACGCAAGACGTAATGAACGTAATTTCAATAGAAAACACACTCCTGCGTAGAGGTTATTTAGTGATTTTGCCGGCTGGGTAAGCTGTTCAGGTCTGTGAAATACACAATCAATCCATCAGAATAAGATACATGTTTAAATTATGTAATCTTGCTATATACGAAGCAAAAAAAAAATTAGTAAACTAGTTTACAGATAGTTCCTTTGATAATACAAATCACTTACTTTATAATAAGAGTCCATAAGAAACTAATCCGCTTGACAAATACTTCGTTTCGAAAAGTATGCGTATTATAGGAATTGCCATTCTTCTTATCTTGACTCAGAAACCACACTTTTAAAGGGACACATCGGCAGTCAAAAGTGTCAATAAAAGTCAGACACCTTCCCCAAGAGCGTTTTCGCAAAGGCGCGGCAGCTAGTCTAGGTTTAGCTATAACTTGTTCATCTTAACAACATGTCTACGCTTGAAAATGAGTGTTTTTTTGAGGTGACCGGATATTACCCCGACAGACATTTCCCCGACGGACACTTCCCCGACCGGACATTTCTCCGACCCGGACACATTATCCAAAAATTCAATGTTTCCATGTAGAATGGCCATGTTTTCACTCCTATAAAGAATATTCCGCTTTTTACAAGGAACATTTGTATTGATTAGGAATAAAATAACCAGAAGTGATTTCATTTTTTATAAAATTTCTAATATTTCGACCAGCTTCCACTAGCCATACACAGAGCCACAGCTACAGAGCCATCTCTGTAGATGGCTAGTGGAAGGCTGGTCGAAATATGAGAAATTTTATAAAAAATGAAATCGCTTCTTTTAAAATCAAGTTATTGGCCCGAATCGATATATTTATTCAGTTAAATAGATATATCTAATTAGCAGAAACCTTGAATTAATTCAATTCAATTTTGACATTAAAATTAAATCTTGGTTTAAATCTTCTAGAGAGTATCTATTCGCCGCGTTGCGTTGCCATCATCTATACGTCAACATACGAACAATATATTATACATAGTACAAGAAGAGTCACTACTCAGTTGTGAGATCTAGATCAACAGAAGAAGATAGCTTAGAAATGTGACTCTTTATTTAGCATAGTTACAAAATTCTGATATAACTAGCTGGTTCCCAGCGTCGCAAGGACGCTGCAGAGACTGCTTACGCATAATGCATAAAACCCGTCGTCAGGACGCACAAAAAAAACGAAAAACATTTTGCAAACATTTTTTTTTTACATGGATTGGAGGAATGAAAAAAGAAAAAATTTTGACCAAAAAAAAATTCTCAAAAAAAAAGATTTCACTAAAAAATAAATTTCGAATTTTATTTTTTTGAATATAAACATGCGTACAAACAAAGATAGATAGATACAAAATACGGCTTTTATTATATAGATATTAAAGTAAAGTTTAATTAATGAACAAAAACATGACACATACGTGAACAAACAAGACAATTATACAGTGGCTATGTTATACATTTAAAGAGTGCAAAAAAAATCTTAATAAACAATGGACTTCTATTGTTTCGAGTAAATTTTTTTTGATACATTCTGTATATCAAACTGCAAAATAGAGATGGACCTGTCAACAAATACTGTTTAAAACCTAAGTAATTATCATATATTTACATTCAGTCCTATAGAAGAACGACTATCCATATAAAACAAAAGAAACACCTACACGAAATCAGTGATAAGGAATTCTCGTTGCAACAGATAAAAATTATCATTATTGGAACTAGACTAGAAATAGTCTCTCCTATTTAAACACTTTTTCGAACTTTACGGAGAACAGAAGAACTTGGAGCTGATTCCCGATAGCTAAACCCCAGCCCGGCTCTCCCTTTCCCACACTCTCCATCCCGATGATCAAATTACGTACGCGTGCTATAAAGAAGTGCACGCTTGAAAGACATGCATAAATAAATGACATGCACTAGTAAGCTAGTCTACAATCATGGACATAGATTTATGGCAAAAGGAACAAAATACGCGTAATTTGGTTGCTTTAATCTAAGTTTGACGGTCATTTTTTCGTCAATCAAGTCGAGAA
>JAYRBV010026082.1:0-10556 GCA_036023255.1 Mitrocomella polydiademata
CTATACTCTCTATGATCTAGTGGATTAGTTCACAACAAAAGGGCTCGGGCATTCATACTTCATGCTTCGCAAAAAATTATTGTAGGAAACAATATTGTTTGTCCCCTTTCTCAGCTAAAATCCAATATTGCAGCACAATGTATAAAAGGTCTATTTGGGGTGGCCACTAGTCCTTGAAAGTTCTGGTATTTATTTTAGTCCTGGAAAACGTCCTGGAAAAGGGAAAATTTAAAGAAAATTCCTGGAAACATACAGATACAGGGATATAGCCCTGTGAATTCAGGTTGCCATATGGCATTGCCAACCTTAAAGCTGACCAGGTTTGTAAAAACCTAATTTAGCCATATTGGCCGACCTAACAGTAAATGGATTTGCATATTTCGGTTCGTTTTGCAGAAATCTAGAGGCTTTTTCCAATTATTATTAATAAAGTAATTACAGCCAAAGACAGCATCGGAAATTGTTTTTCCTCTAATAAAAAGTCAAAAATGTCTAAATTTGTGTCCTGGAAAAGTCCTGGAATTTGACTTTCAAATATGAGTAGCCACCCTGCACATTATCAAATACACACCTGCATATATCTATATAATAATAGCCGTATTCTGTATCTACGCATTAATGGTAGCCGCGAGCTGTTAGGGAAATTGTTTCAAATTTTTCAAAAAGCAGTTGAAAATGTTTTTTTTGGTAAAAAAATGTTTTTTTTTGTGAAATATTTTTGGGCCTAAATTATTTTTTTGTGATAATACTTTTAGTACGAGGCTGATAGGAAATATATATGTTATTATATTTCTTAGTTACAAGGCGCTGAAGAGAATGAAACCGTTGGACATTATCCTGGCCATGGACGTCTTGAATTCACATCTCAGATGAATGTCATTGATCCTACTCTGTTTAAGCAGGTACCAGTATATCAAGTGTTGGATACTCAAGGAGAACTACTGTGTCCTGCTGAAGAAGTCAATGTAAGATTTCCTAACACCTTTTTTATATAAATTGCATTTATTTTTTGTTAAAGATTTATAATATATAGAAGTTTAATGCAAACTACTAATAGTTTTTAATAAGTACAGTAATAAATTCACCATGTTATGATATAATAATTTTTTAGCTTTCAGATGAAACACTTGTTAAAGTCTACCAACAAATGATCCAACTTAATACTATGGACAAAATTTTATATGAATCACAACGCCAGGTAAATTATTTCATAAGTGATGCATTTTGGTAAGCGTAGTACATATCAATTGATACAAAATCGTTTATATATACTACTAGGTTTTATTGAAGATTGTGAGATCAATTTTCAGTAAATATCACGTTTGGGCATTTGTAGGGTCGAATATCTTTTTATATGACATGCTATGGTGAAGAGGCAACTCATTTTGGAACAGCTACTGCACTTGATTTCAACGATTTGGTATTTGCACAATATCGAGAGGCAGGTAAGAAAACATATTTAAATATATATTTTCCATCAACTCAGCTCTTGCTTCGAAAAATGAAATTAGTAATATGTGATATATATGTTACGTTGTATACAAAATATTTAATAAATATTATATTAACAACGAAATTATGGAAACCAAACAATGAATCTAATACTGGGTATAAATGAAGACATGTAAGGAATCAAGCATTAGAATTATAAAAATAAGGTCAAGAAATGAAGGAGAAAAATGTTAAAAGGGCTCGTAAGGCAGTATGGAGCGAGATATTTTTATGAAAGATGTGATGCAGCCAACCCATATTTTTTCTATTATTCTCCAGCTCTTTTGTGTAATGTTCTAAATGTTTTCTATAGGAGTATTGATGTGGAGAGGTTTTTCTCTTGAGAATTTTATGAACCAGTGTTACGGTAACGAACACGATGAAGGGAAGGGACGTCAAATGCCCGTACATTATGGATCCAAACAGTTGAATTATGTCACCATCTCGTCCCCCTTAGCAACACAGATGCCTCAAGGTATGTAATAGTTGAATTATCAAGAAGTTGTTTTCTCGAATAGAATTATTTTGAAAAAAGTCCAACATGCTAATGAGAAAAAAACTGCATTTGTTAGGAAATTCCTCAACAGATTTCTATGTACTTTTGCCAATAATTCCACGAGCTTTGTCGGTGGGAAGTTTGTTGAGGTTTTTCCCAAGAAAGGAGGAGAACTTTATGCTTTCCTTTTTTGGTGATTCTTCTTGTCCCTTCATGTTTGCATAAAAAAAGATCTGCACGTTATGAAAAAACAGTCGATGGATGTTGCGGTTTCTATTGATATCAAGGGCCTCATTCAAGTTTCATAACAAAAAAAAAAAGCGAGAAAAAAAACTGTACGAACGTAAAAATTCCTCATTGATTTGGCGCTCTAAAGTATTAAATCAAATATGGTAATCGAATTACCAAATATGGAGCAGGGTAACTTCCCTTTTCGTGATATCCGTTTGCTTTTGTTAATTGATCTCTAATAGTTTTGCTGGCCGGTGTCGTGGGCTCATATGTCACATGACCAGGTTTTCCCCTGGACTTTTAACATTTCCCAATGTCATCAGGAGGCGTTTCATCAAGTTTACTCAACTATTTCACGTCTTTATTTAATTAATACCTGTGTTAATGTTGTTATTTTGATCTAATCTCTTATGTATTGATTACTTAAATGCGTGATCCGTTATGACGGCAGACACGTATAATTGATCAAATACGGCATTCCATTGTCGAGTCATTAAGAACGATAGTAGTAGGTGTGTGGTGAGCTGAAACAAAATTCCCAACCTTTCGAACATTTTGATTGGAGCGCGTATCTATGTGAAAGTTTGGTAAAAAATATCATAGGCCAGTTAAAAAGTCTTTCTTACGACACTTGGTTGTATGTATCACACCAACGAGCCTAATTGTAGATATTTTTTCTTCTGTTTCCGGTGAACATAAATTAATCAGTTTTGTTTGTGGATACTTGTTGCGGGCTTGTTATATACATGCTCCATGTTTATTTCATGTAATTTTATGCGTCATTGTTTTTCAAAAACCACAAAATCCCTTAGAATGCTGATTTGGAAACTAAAAAAAAACAAACGCGAATCGAGTAAGCATAGATCAGATTCACGGAAAAAAAAATCATGCTAGTACGAGAAAAAATTAGCTATAAAAATCCCTCTCGTTTTATAGATAACACAGTCATACAGAGAAAGAAATCATTTTTGTCTTCTGCCTTACGTTTACACGTGTTTTCCTGTCTCATTTTCACACTGGTTGTATTTTACGAGTCAACAAATATTCTCTTTTTTTAAGGCGTTTTCAAACTGTTTAGAACGTAACAATTGTTTTCGTAAGCAAGGAATGAGATCCAACCTATTAAACTACTGCTGTTCCATGTTACTTAAACCCCCGGGTGTTTTAATGTCTAAAGATTTATACTAAATACACGAAATACTAATTTCTATCTTCGCGTGCTTAAACTATTTAAAATTTGGAATTTTTATGGCGTCCTATTTGAAAAATGGATGGAGTTGTCTAAACTGTGTCAAAATTTTTGAAAAAGATTTGTTCTCTCAAAATGGAAATTAGAAATCAATTTAGGAAAGTTCATGTACATGTACTCTCAGTGTTTAGTAGGAAAGTAAAGGAAATAAAAAGGAGCACAATTTGGTTAGGGTTTTAACGCGGTTATTTTATAGAACAACCACAGTAAATTAAGTTCGCAGGAAATAAAATTTTAGAAATATTCGAATCAATAGGGAAATCATGTAAATATCTTGCTTGTCTCATCTAGTTTCGATTTGTGATTTTCCTATGAACTTTTTTTTAGAACTGTTTGCCCATTTTAATGCATATACGTTGTACGCTAGTAGACTTTTTTTCGCTGTTCATAAAACTCTTGAGTTAAGAATCTCTGTGGTAGATCCTGGATTAGTCTCTAAATTTGATGGTTTCTGTTTGGCACTCTTTATACTGTTTTTGAAATAATTATATCGTACGAAAGTTAATGACTTGGCAATTACTTGTTAATAGCGTGATTATATATAGGAATTTTGATGGGGATAATTACTTCCTCTTTCGCTTTTTTGGTCTTTGACCAAACCGTACGCTCCCATAATAAACTTGTCACGAAAAAGTTCTTTCACTTTCTTGGCCATCCAGGATAGGAATTCTATAAATGGGTTGCAATATTCACATTGTTAGCGCATGCGTGTGGAACATCAGAATCTTCCCATATTTTAATATTTGGTCCATATAGTTTAGTTACTTAACATGTCTGAGCTTCAACGTAACAGCTTTTCTCATTAATAAACAATCAAATATTTACTACTAATCCCGTGTAATTTTTGCCCATCGTTTCCAGGCTATTTTGCTCCGAAATAAACAAATAACGTCACGCGTAACCCATCTATAGGATTACTAATACCAGCCTTAAAGCTGGTTGTTTTTTCAATCAACATCTTTAATACCCCTCAATTAAAACTAGACTTTTTTTATAACTAGCCTCTGGTGCCGCTTACGCTATGAAGATGAAAGGTTCCGACAATTGTGTTATTTGTTTCTTTGGTGAGGGTGCGGCTAGTGAGGGCGACGCTCATGCTGCTTTCAATTTTGCAGCAACTCTCAATTGTCCTGTCATATTCTTCTGGTAAGCCATTATTGTTGATTTGTTTTTGTTTATTTAATCCCAGTAATTGAAAATGCCATTGTTTAGTCTACCCTACAGCGTGGTTCACAAAAAATACTGTTACAAAAGATAAGTTGTTAAAAACTCATTGAGAGTCTTTTACGACTTCCTTTTTACACGCATTCAAAATATTCTTTCTGAACCACACTGTATATACCGTTTCGGGCTTTTTTGTCCTACTCATTGTCTATCGGTAACCTAGTCTGATTTGCATACATTGCGAAACGGAGTTGTCTTAACGTGTTTTTATCAAGGTCTGCGAATTAGACTATCGGTAACCATGCTCCACAATAGAAGCCTGCGCGTGTGCAGCATAAATTACAAAGACCGTTGCAGAAGAAAACAATACTATATCAGCGTTTGTTTTGATTTTTGAATTGACTCAATGCGCATATGTTCAGTTTTCAACTTTGGGACTACACGGATATTAACCAATACCGATAGACCATGAGTAGTATTGGGTACACGGATATTAACCAATGCCGATAGACCATGAGTAGTATTGGGTACACGGATATCAACCAATGCCGATAGACCATGAGTAGTATTGGGTACACGGATATTAACCAATGCCGATAGACTATGAGTAGTATTGGGTACACGGATATTAACCAATGCCGATAGACCATGAGTAGTATTGGATACACGGGTATTAACCAATGCCGATAGACCATGCGTAGTATTGGGTACACGGATATTAACCAATGCCGATAGACCATGAACAGTATTGGGTAACCATTTCAGTGAATCTTGGTACAAAAGATCACTGTTAGATTAGTGACGCACTTTACCCGCCCGGGCATAGGAATAGTAACCTAGTCAGTTTTGAATTGCCCACTGGGGCACTGGTAACCCGAGTGTATTAGTTTTACTGAACACATTTCTGAGGCACATAGATGCATTGTCTTCTGAGAGGCACTGTCTTTGTTTTGTATTACAATATATTTTTTTCGTGTCATTTTTTAGCAGAAACAACGGTTATGCAATTTCAACACCTGCAAACGAACAATATAAAGGCGATGGTTTAGGTAAGTATATCCTCGGCTCCCGAGGGTGTTGTAACAAACTTTCCTCAAATTCAATTCAAAATTCATCCCTTTCTTTAGCCTTACTTTTTGATCATCATCCCTGATATGAATATTTACCCTCCAAATGCTGTCAGCTGGTGATAATCGTTGACAGTAGTCTACAGACCCGTTTCAAATCTATCGATCGATAGTTCAGCTGGTAGAGCCCGCCCGCCCGCAAATGAACGGTCGTGGGTTGGAGTCTCAGATTTTGTACGGGTCTGGCCACTGTCAACTGATATCACCAACTGAACAATTCCGTGATGCTTTTTTAGTTTCCCGCGCCCCTTCGTACGGTATGGCAGCGATTCGAGTTGACGGTAATGACATCCTTGCAGTACACAATGCTACGAAGAAAGCCAGAGAGATTTGCATGAGTGAGAACCGACCGGTGATCGTTGAAGCAATGACTTATAGGTAGGATAAATTGAGCAGTGTACGCACTAGATTCTATTTCTTCTTAGATTATTCACAGCCCGATTGTTGTAGAAAATGTTTTCCTTTCATGGAGAAACCATTGTTATTAACGTTTGATTGGTCTTTGTTTCTGGATTTTTAAAGATTAGTTCGCCTTTCAATTCATGATCAGTCGTTCTGTTATAGAAAAGTCTCTTAAATATGTTTGTAAAATCGAGGCAAATTTCATCAAATGCCTTGTTCTTCCAGTCTATTTTATGAGATTTTGACAAGTGAACATGAATTGAAACTTTATACTTTGCTTATTTTCTCTTGTAGAGTGGGCCACCATAGTACAAGTGATGACTCGTCAGCTTATCGATCAGCACATGAATTGAAATATTGGAAAGAGGTCGATTCACCAATCAACAGACTCAGGTATTAACATGATATTGTTTTGATATTAAAAGCTTTTTTTTTGTCCGTTGAAGTCCAGGGGCTAGGATCTCTGAACAATGCCTTAATGTGATACTTTAACAAGGATTGTTCTAAGAACTTTAACTTTGGCCGTTTTTTCGTTCCAACTTGAGATTTTATGTTATATATATACATAGCTGGGATGAATCCACTAAACGATTGACATGTGTTCAAACCGGATGTGCTGTTGACTTTATTTGATATCCTGCTGCTGGATTTTGGTCAGATCTACAAATTGAGATTCTGACACTTTTATAGGGTAGTGACAACATGAAATGGCACTTTGGTTGAATGTGAGGGAGGGGTTTTATTTTGAGTAGTCTAGATTGCAGGAAAAAAGGTGTTCCTTTAAAGGTAAATCAGACAAAAAAAGATCGATTCAGTATTTTTACCGGTCTACGGGCATGAATAACTCCTGAATACTTATTGTTTCCCTCTAAATAGATCCTTCCTGGAAAACAAAGGTTTGTGGAGTGAAGAAGAGAATGAGAAAACCAAGAAGCAAGCACTGAAAAATATCATGCAAACATTCGGTACAGCAGAGAAGGCAAAGAAACCACCAATTGCAGATATGTTCAATGATGTGTATGACGTATATCCCAAGAGACTTCAACAACAATACGATGACCTTATCGAACATCTACGAAAGTATCCAGATGAATATCCAGTCTCAAATTTCAGGTCTTGAAAAGACCGGCGACGGACAGTAAAAGTTTTGTACTTTTTTGTAAGGGGTCAAGATTTTGTGATCGTAACTGCATATTTATTGGAAATATACCTATGGAGATTTTTCTTGTTTTTGTTTCTTTTTTTGGAAATTTTATATTTACTTATCATTACTTTTTACATATTTAATAGATTAAAATGAATAAAACGAAAAAATAGAATTATTTTAAATCTTATAAAATATTACTTATTAAATTAGTCATGTTCCTCGGTTTTTTTTTCTGTTTTTTGGAAAAGCAAGCTAGCCTGCTTTTCAATACCCACTGTAGTTTCCTTATGTTTAAACTTGTAGGTTCGTTATATGTTCGTCCGCGAAGAAAGTTCTTCGGTATAAAAAGGACAAATCGATAACTTTTGAATTACTTTCGTGAAAATAAGATTTGTTAAACTGACGAATCTGAACACATAAAATCGTATGATCGTATGCATCTGTTTAAGTTTGAAATAAATCATGTGTCATTCTGATACGCATATCACTTGTTTGGAGCTTATTATTGTTGATTGTTGTAGTAATCATTCCTGTTGATAAAACACCATGGAAACGATATCTTTACTAACCTTGTTAACTTAGCTTTGACTGAAAATAATAAAGTTATTAAGATAACTTTCTCTTGTTTATTCACGAACTGTAAAGTTGATGTAGTCCTTGATATCGGCGTTTTATCGTAAGCTTCGTACTTTTTTGATGAATCTGTTTAGTTAAGAAACTGACAAGACGAATTTCAGAGTACCCCAAGCATGAATCAATTGACGTATATCCTCACTTGTATAACGATGTTTTCGTTTTGGAATCAATTTACCGTGGTCTGTTGTCCTGGGGAGTGTCTTTGTAACGGTACCGTTGTTTCATGCACAAACGTTAGTTTGAGTTCTCAAGATCTTACTCAAATTGCAGTGCAGATTCCAAATAATATAGTTGAACTGATCTTTGGTAATAACCAGCTAATACACTTTCCTACTTCAGTTTTCAAAACATTATCATCATTGGAGAGGTTGTCTTTGAGAAGCAACAACATTGAAGATATTCCAATTAGACTCGGTTCTACATTTCCTGAGCTCAAAGTTTTAGACATTTCTTCGAATAACATCAAAGAACTGAGGATGGAAGATTTCAAAAATTTATCAAAGTTGGACAAACTTTACTTGGGCCATAATGAAATCGTTTATTTAGATGGTCACATTTTTAAAGATTTGGTTAATCTTGATCAGTTGAACTTTCCGTTTAACAAACTGAGTTTTGTAGACAAGGATGCCTTCCGGGGATTAAAGAACTTAAAAACATTAAATTTAGCAAGTAACAGTCTTGTTGAACTTCCAAATGGAGTTTTTTATGATTTTCCCAGTAGCCAACAACTTGCCATTAATTTAGAATCTAACTTGCTTCAAAGTATCCAAAGTGACTTGTTTAATACCAAGGAGGTAAAAAAGATAGATTTATCGAATAACGTTATTCAATTTATTGCTGAAAAAGCCTTTGACAATGTAACGATAGCAATGGAAGGGATATACTTGCAAGGAAACGACTTAAAAACCCTACCAACCATAAATCATATGAAGAAAGGTATAATCGACTTAAATGACAACCCGGTACTATGTAGCTGTCCTTTAGCGAAACAGTTGAACGAAACAACAAATGTAGAAGTTCATGGTACTTGTAGGTATCCATACCGAATGCGTGGTATCAAAATCAATGTGGAAAACTTAAAAACTGTATGCCTGTACTGTGATTTACACCATCCGTGTTTGAATAATGGTATTTGTGTGAGCGTTGATACGAACGAATTTGTATGCCGGTGTTCATCATTTTACAGTGGAAAGTTGTGCGAAATCAAAGACAACAATCCCTGTCAGAACGCTACTTGTTTTTCGAACTCGAAATGTTACGAGAGCGGTCCCGATTCTTACGAGTGCAAGTGTATCGACGGATTTTCAGGTGACTCGTGTGAAGTCAACACAAATGGTGAAACAGAAAGCAACACCATGATTTTACTGCTCGGTATCCTGGTCCCTACAGCGTTTGTTTTACTTGTGGTGATCATCTACATTTATATTAAGAGATATAGGAAACATGAGAGCTACATGCTCGTACCTGACAATAATCATGATAAGACTTTTGACTACGGAGGAATATAAGGAGCTCTTATGGGGCCTTATGGTTCCTGAATTTTTTAATCATTGTAGTATTATATTATTATGAGTTTATTTATGTATCATTTGTCTAGAATGTTAAAGACAGTAATGAAAATCCTTTCCATGGGGTCGAGGTTATAGACTCACTTCATAGGAAAGATGTTCCAAAAAAATCCAGGGATTAAAAAAATTAAGCTTGAAGACCATCATCAGGGTTCACAATTTTCTTATAAGGAATCCTCCACACCTCCAACGAAACAATGAACACTCAAGGAATCCTCCACACCTCCAACGAAACAATGAACACTCAAGGAATCCTCCACACCTCCAACGAAACAATGAGCAATCAAGGAATCCTCCACACCTCCAACGAAACATTGGACATCTCAAAGAAGAAAGAAGCATTCTGTGTACCATAGCGCGTACAGTTTATTAGAAAAACAATTCTTGAATGTTATGGAATACGAGAGAAAAAAATACGACGAGGTCTAAATCTACGTTCGATCAGAGGTTTTTTATGGTTTTATAAAAGTTTTTGCTTATTTTCTATTTTTAATATTTTATCGTAGAAATATAGCTCCGTTATTACCAGGTCATCATTAAAAGAATTATAAAACCTTTATTATAGACACAAAACTATCTTCTTTTTTTTATCAGGGATGAATCTTTTGAGGGTAGCAATAAATGTTCTTGTATCATATTCATAATCACTCATAAAATAGACTGCAAGGCCCTCCTGAGCCCCCCAACAATTTTTCAACAAGTGATGATTTCTTAAAAATATTCAATATAAAATCGTATGAAACTGTGAGACCATATTATGTGGAAGTATATTTTATACTATTATATTTTACAATTTTTATGATGTTCGCATTATCGAATTTAATTCAGAGAGTAAGTAAGTAAAGTAAACCAAACACTGTGAATCGAGTGGTATTTGAACCCACGACCTCTTGCTTGCGGGCGATAGCTCTGCAATTGAGCTACCGATCCGATAATATCATACCTACGTTGTTGGCATGTCTCCAACCTTAGCTAGGAAACCTGGCTTTGTATTCTCTCTATACGTGCCATTCCGCATGATTCCGCACCGTTCCGCACTTCTTAT